>WAAD01024177.1:35323-52290 GCA_013389945.1 Fregata magnificens | reverse complement strand
AAAAAAAAAAAAACCCCACGAAAAAAAAAAACCAAAACCAAAACAAAAAAAACCCAGAACGCACAATCGAAGCCAACACAACTGTATTCACTTCCAAGGGTTTTTATTTTTCTGTGCCCCATGCGAGGAATTTCTTAAAAGCAATTTTTTTCTGAGTTGTGGCATGCTGCCAGCTGATTCACTCAGGGGGCTATCACAGCCTTTTTAACAAATAAATGGCTGTTTGCTGGACTTATGCTCTGGTCCCCATCTCAAAAATTTCTGTCATCAAAGGACTGTTGATTACTTGCTGTGATTTTTGGTGATTTCCGGACCTTGAATATGTTTGAACTGCAGTAAAATTTGTGTGAACTTAGGAACTTTTAGTCATGGGTGCTGTGTGTGCCCACATGTCTTTTCTGTGACACTTTTTGGTGTCTAGATTTCTAGAAACTGAGTATGTCGTACTAGGTTTTGAATTCTCAGTTTACCTTAAGTGAACAGGGACACTATGTAGCAACATTTTTTTTTTTTTCCCCCTTTAAGTTGCTAGAAGCCTTCCCGAGGGGGATCTTTGTGACACTCTGGTAGACCCCAAATCTACCAGATCTTAGGAGACCTCAATTCTGCAAAAGTAGTGAATAATGAATATTTTTTTTTCCCAAGGGAGGAGGAACGCAGAAGTAAAAAGACTTAGTTGTGCAGTGTGCTTAAGCCCTTTTGAGAAGTGCTTTAGAGCTTATTAAAATTATTTGAGTAATGTTTGCTGTTGAGTTTTGGCTAGACATAGGCGTACGGTGCCATGTTATGTGCCTCAGGATTTGGGCACCCAACGGGACTGGCAAATATGACATCCTGCGAGAGACCCACTTCTATTCTCGGCTGGTGAAAGGCATGGAGTGGCTGGATTTAGGAAACTGAATCTCATCCTTAGTTTCTGGTATAATTTTTTTTTTTCTTCCCCCTGAGAAAGGTGAACTTGGGTTTTGCAATTTAAACTCCCTTTTAACACAGTGGCCCCCATTTTGCATTTACATGTTTAACACAGTGCTTCACTGATGTCAGATTTAATGCTATAGTAGTAGAGTAGAATGAGATTTGCAGGATTTGGATTTGAATGTGAGTTCAGCTGAACAGTAATTCAGGTATCTAAGGGTTTATGCCTCTTGTAGGCAGTACTGGAAAAGGACCAATTGGAGCTGTTTTAAAAAAAAAAAAATGAATGCAAAGAAGTGAAAGCGACACAGTAATTTGGAACCCATTAGGTTAATCCATTTTTAATTTTTATATCCTTGTCTTAATGAAAAGGACTGGCACATATCAACTTACAGGAAATAGCCTAATAAAACTGAAACCTTATTAGGCCCCTTTGATAAACATTGCATTCCAGCCCACCAGTCATATGTTTTTGCATACTTGGAAATTGAGCTTTATGCCACTTTAACAATATCAAGAGAACTCTCATGTTTCAAACTAATAAAAAAGAAATAAAATCTGTTTTGTCTGTGTTCATCCATGAGAATGGATGGGCGGTTGTCAACGTAACGCAGACAGGTACTCCGAGAAAAGCAGTGTACAGATTTGTCACCTCACTCCTACAAAAAGAGCTGCTAGTTCATATGTCATCATCGGTGCAGAAACGGCTTGTCTTTGTTTTCTCTTT
Organism: Fregata magnificens; assembly: GCA_013389945.1. NCBI lineage: Eukaryota > Metazoa > Chordata > Aves > Suliformes > Fregatidae > Fregata > Fregata magnificens. The sequence goes on along the minus strand of WAAD01024177.1, from coordinate 50,648 downwards.
ACAGTAGCCAGAATAACTTCTGCAAGGTGCTAAGGTAGGAGGTTTGGGTGTGTCTGCACACCTACATAGACTCGATAGAGATTGATGAGAGGATAAGATGAAAGCTTTACATAAGCTGCATAGCCTTAGCTATTGCTTGGAGTCCCTCCACAATAGGGTGGGGGGAGCGGCTTTTGGTGTTATGTTGAACACTCCTAAGATTTCTAGCAACAAAATATTTACTTGTTTTCTATTCTGCTTTGAAATCAGTTCCAGTTTTGTCTGCTAGGGAACAGTATAGTTCTGCAGTTTTGCTCTCTGAAACCTCTCATCAGGCTTTTATTTTTGGACCTGATTGTCATTGTCCTGCGCGTTCAGGAGCCTTAGGATAGTGTTGTCCCTTTTCCGCACGTAGGCTTCATACTTAGCGAATGGAGGAAGACTGCTGGAGAGCTTCTACTTGGCATCGAGTGCAGGTGATGAAAACCAGGCTGGCTGGGCTGAGGCGCACATAGAGCTGTGGCTGCCGGTTAGTACGGTCTGAGCCACCGTGAAGGGGGCATGGGAGTGCTGCCGATCCCTAGCAGTATCGAAATTCATGCTGTGCGCAGCAAGCAGGGAGAGGGCTGCTATGCAGTCATAGAGCCTCCCTGATCGGCTCTGGTTTTGCAGTTTGCAATCCGTGCTTTTATTTATAGGTATTCCTGCATTGCTCATCGTTGTCCTGGGTTCCTTTTTTCGTGGCAGCCTTTTGAGAGAAACTTGCAGTAAGGTTCCTGCTTTGGCTGCTTCAGTATTCAGCTGTAGGAAAAACTGAGGTATCCAAATGTGGCCTCAGATGCTCTTGGGGAATGTGTTTGATGAAAAGAGTAAAATCTGGGAGGAAAATTAAACTCTTCCTCTTCAAAAGCTATGGGCAACTGCCATAAAAATAGAATTTGCCAAATAATCCAAATTGATGTAGGAACCTTGTATGTTCTATAGAAGCAATGATCTATAGGGTAACTTGACATGTATTGCCAGTCTTCTGTCTTTTCATCTGAGATTTGTAACACAATCTCTTCATTTTGGAAACAGTTATTTACTGAACATTGAAATGAAAATAATGGAGGCTCTGGCTATCCAGTCTTCTTTTGTGAAGATTCCTGTGTTCAGTATTGGAGCAACTGTTTTTTAATTCATTTTGGTTTTCCCTTGTTTGTTCATCTCTTGCCCCCACCCTGGTGGAGTTCTTCAGTTAGCAATTTAACCACAGATTGAACATGACAGTTGCCAAATTTGGAATGTTCTGCAAAAAATCAGATTTGTATTCTAGAGTGTAATGGCACAGGCAAGAAGGGTTGAAAGTGCAGACCTCACAGCATTGTGCCTCGAAGGACTGTAGTCTGGCTTTGAGCTGTAGCAGAAACCTCACTGAGAAATCTCACATTTGGAAAAGAGTTGTGTAGTAAATGGGCCAAACTTTGTTGGCACTTGGGTTGAGTGTGCGTTACAAAGTATGTTCTGTTGGCTGTTTTTAGGAGGCTTTACTCTGTGTAGCTTAGTGTCACTTTGCTTCTAGGGTGCCCCAGTCTGGAGGGAGACACAGCTGTAAAAGCAAAGCTAGTAGATGGGGACCTAGCAGATCTCTCTTACGCTAAGGTCATTTTCTTCTGAGCAATAATTGCATCTTCATTACAACATTTGAGGGGAAGTGTAGGACCATAAAATCACAGCAGACTTGACTTTTTTGTTAATGGACAAACAGCAAATCAGGCCTCAAGTCTGCTGCTCAGAACCAGGCTTCACTGTTGAACACCCTTCCACGAAGAGAGTATCACATTGGTTAGCATTGCTTCATGGAGTGTTTTCTTATCTACTGATTTTACTTATTTATTTATTTGTTGTCCATTCCTGAAGATTTCATGGTTTACCTTAGCAAATTTCAGCACGATTTCGGCAACATCTGCGTGATAGCTGATCCTAGTTGGCAATTATGGTGAATGCACCAAGGTGCAACTCATGCCTTGTCTGGGCCCCGTCTGTCTGTCTGTCTGTAGATGTTGCTTCTAGCCCCAGAATAAACAAAGACAGTGCTGCAGCTCCTCTTATTTCACTTTTGCCGCTGCTTGGGGAATGGACAGTTGAGAAAACTCAGATCTGTACCCATAGGTGGATGAAAATCCAGGTGCAAGTCCCTTCAGCCAGGAAGAGGCCACCATTCTAAAAATGTACGTCAGGGTTTGCACTGACTCCACTCTGTCCCACCCCAAAACCAAGTTTTGGCTGACTTCCTGCCGCAAAGTATTTTCTTTGCTGCTCAGGATTATATGACATGTTTCAATTATGGGCATTCACCATTTTTTTTTTTGGTTGCATAGCAAATTTAATTTTCCCATTTGTTAGCATTTTTTTAATAACTAACTAGCATATTTCTAAACTGGCAGTTTGATGCCAAACAGGAAAACACAAAACAGTGGTGGTTTCTTGTTCTTTGGGGTTTTTTTTAACTTTTAATTGAAATTGTTAATTATTTGAAGAAGAAATATTTTATATATTTTACCGTATTGGCTATTACTCTGTATTTTCAGTGTAAAGGATATGATTTGGAAATGCTTTCCAGTGGTGAAGTTGTTTGTAGGTTCTTCTTTAGCTATTGCAAGTTGCCTCCTAGCAGGCTTTCCTCCCCGCTTCTTAGGTAGTGAGGGGCATCTTGGGGTGGTTCTACCTGGCACAACATTTGTTTGTTTATTTTTTTACTGGGGGAGGTATTTATACTATGTTCAGTTCATTGTAGCAGTTGTTACTCCACATGTTTCTGGAAGTGCTGCTGCTTTCAGACTGTATTCAGGTATCTTCTTAGTTTTACAGTTCTTTTTCTTTCACTGGCATTACTTACTCCTGATGAAACCTGCTGTTAGTGAGCCTCGCGGCAGGCCCTCTGCCATTGCTCTCAAACTGGAAGCAGTTTCTGATAGCGTGAGCGAGCCCACATGTCAAACTCCACCCGAGCCCTCATTCGTCTTCTGCCTGATGCCATGAAAAGGAGAGTGAGCGAGCTTTGCATTTCACGTCCATGTCCCTGCTCCAGTTGCTGGAAAGAGGTTCATCTTTACCCCCTGGGCAGAATGCACATTGAGGAAACTAGTAATGCTTTCTCTTGCGGTTGTGAACAGGGAAGGCCAGAAGAGTCGGGCAGGAGAGAGCTTCTAAACAGAGAACATGTTCTTAATCGGCATTTTGCTGGTATGCTGCCGCTTGGCAGAAATAGCTACGGTGTACAGTATGGTGAGCAAGGCTGTTGAACGGATGGACCAAGTCACTGTTTTTTAGAGCCAGGAGTGATGGTTGCTCAGTTTGTATAGCATTACAGTATTTTAATACCAGTAAATTCTCCCTCATACTTACCACTAGTTTTAAAGGGAGTTAATTACATGATGGGAACCAATGCATGACACTGAGATTATTAAACAGCACTTTTTTTGGTTTTTTTTGTTTTTTTTTTTTTTTTTTTAAATGTTGTTTAATGTGGACTCTTCTGTGTCTCCTTAGCATAACCAGTGATCCTTTTCAAGGCATTCTGTAGGAAAGACTCATTGATAGCAACAAAACTGTTCAGCTAGTTTAAGAGTTACTCTTAGTAACCAGCTGGTCAACCTCAGAGATTTCTGTAAGAGTTAGCTGAATGATACTCATGCAGTTTTGCAGGAGGAGAAGATACAAGGAGTGCAAATGAGTTGGGTGAGAAATGCATAAGCTTCAGAAAGAGCCTGGAAATCCTGATTCTCTTTCATGTGGCCTGACTTAAAAAACTACCTCTTTACTCTCTTTGGGAAAGCAGTAATAGCTAGAAAGGAAGCAGAGTTATTGGCTTTATTTTTGGTACATAACGTGCCAACCCTTCCTCTTCTTCTGTTCCCCAATACCCCATTTAAGAACATGAGAGTTGTGGGTAATGGGACCCTGAAGTTAGGACTGTATCTAACCTGCAGTTACGACTGCTTGCACAGCCATGCTCTTCACTGGACCAGTTGTTCTGGAGTACCTGGTGGTTACACCTGCAAGGAAAGAAAATGTATTGCCACAAGAAGTAGCTTGACCTCTTTTTATTTGTTTGTGTCTTTTCTTAAAGACACAGACCTTGCACAGGACAGTGCCACAAGAGAGGTTAAGCTCTCTTCTCTCCAGTTTCCTCTTTCATCTGGTGAATACATGGCTGTAGGCAATTGTAGTACGTTTAAACATCAGCTTTCATTTAACTTTAATTGTATGTGGGAAGAACGTTAGGGTCTTGCTGATATATGCTCGCTGATCATGATCTGACTGAATACGTTTTCATGTTACACTTCATGAATTGGTCAGGTTAGTTTTGTGAACCAAGTGTTGCCTTTTTTTACGCTAGAGGATATATTGGGGTTGAAAGAAGTTGAAATGAGTAATCAAGTGCTTGTGTAAAGTTTTATTTTTTTACTTTTTACCTAATCCTACAAATCCATGCAAAAAAAAATTCATACAATTAATATCTAATCCATTCTTTATGTATTTCTTCAGTCTTAGTATAGAGCAATGCTATTTTCTGTTCAATTTCCAGATTAATATGTAACATGAGGACATATAATGACAAAATGTAACACTACCCTTCCCTATCATTTTTGTCTAGGGACCATGATCGTTGCAGCCTGTAAGTTCTGTATTAATTGTTTGCTCTCTATCGAGGTGTACAACTCTCTCTTGAAGTCACAGGGAAAATGAGTGTCGTAGAAGCTTTTTTTTCAGGGAGAGGGAGGCGTTCTTCTCAGGTGACTAGCTGAAAGAAAATACATTTTGCATTTTAGATACTGTTAAAGAACAGTACACTTTTGGTGAAAAGTATTTTTTTTCCAAATTTTTTTATAGGGAAGAAGTATTGTATGTATGAATTTCAGTTGGATTCTAAACAATTTCAGCACTCAGGCAGCCTACTCTGTTTCTGCTTGCTTATTATATAATTCTTACTAGACAAATGATAAAGACATCCAGGCAAAGCAACAGTTATCTAGGGGGTCAGTATAATTATGTTTTCTTTCTTTGGGTATTATTTCCCTCCCCTGGTCTTATATTTCTTGGCATTTCAAAAAAAAAAAAAGTATGAGTGGTCTTTATAATCACTGAAGAATATGTGGCTAGATAGGTGAAGGAACTTAAGGTTTTCTGATCTTATTCTGCTAGATATTAAATAGTTACTTGACATGACAAGCTTTGTTCCTTCTTGCCCAAATGAAAATGGGGGAAGTTAAAGACTGTGCAGTATGAAAGCATATAAATATGTTTAGCACAAAACTATTTATTAATAAAGTTACAGGTCTGGAACATAGCTTTGCTTTGATTATTTGCCAGTCATGGGAGCATTCATACCACTCTCTTTAGATACCTACTTGCATTCTCTGACTTACATCTGAACTAGAATCCTACTGTAGTCAGTGTGAAAACCTCCCTTCTAAGGATTTCTAAAATATAGTGAAACACATGTGAGCATGGAAAAGTAGTTTACCCAGCAGTGCCAGTTTGAAGGAGATGAGGAAGATAAGGAAGGTGGAGCGAAGGAGAGAGGCTGAAAAAATGTTAATGTTGTAGATTTGATCTCAATGTATTGCAACAGAAGTTGCCCCATGGCTGGAGCATCCACCTGTCGTGGGCCACACATGGCTTGCACTGAATATTTAATTGCCCCCCATGGCCCTGTTGTAATGCCTGTGAGTACTTCTCGTAGGAGTACCTGGTAACCTAGTAAACCTGCTCTGTGAGATAGGCAGGCAGTAGGAAGTTGGCATTATCAAGGTGGCATAGATACAGGCAGTGATGCTGAACGCTGATCTGCACCTTGAGGGCATGCTCTAACTGCTAGGCTGCTTGGCAAGTCTGGAGAGGGACACTACCACCAGGTTTTGATTCTATTGCCTGTTTATTTTTCCAGATGAGGCTGATGAATTTGGACTGAGTTCATAAATTTCAGAGTGGCTGCAATCATGTTTTCAAGAAGCTTATTCTTAAAGAAGAAATATATTACTTAAGTTTACCTCTGAGTGATTTGCCTTAGCAACTTATTGCCAAGTAATTTACCTCCTAAGTCATACTTCCTTCACCACCATGTATTGCAGATGCACAACAAACATATCTGTCTTATCCCAGGAGATCCATAATCTGTGGGAATTTGTAGTCATGAAAGCAAGAAGTGCACTTTTTCCTTTTGAATTTTTATTAGCTTTCTTCAGAATAGTCTGCCTAGACCCCTATGCACTCAATAAAGGGCTGACTGATTTTTCTTTGCGTAGGTGATTGAGAATTTAACTACTGATAAAGTCAGAGATAAGAAATATATAATACTGGATTATGTTCTTTCTGTAAGATTAGGAAATATATTTTGTTTAGTGATGTAGGTAAATACTGTTGTTTTCTTTTAAAGGGGTGTATAACTGCAGGGGGAAACATTTTTCCTCACATACATGGCAGAGCAGCTCGTTCATGGTAGTACAGCACTGCATATACATACACATACAAAACACAAATGCGTGGGTACACAAATGTAGACAAATGTATATATTTATGGTTGTTTATAACATGGTCTTATTTCTAATACTGTGCACCTGGTTTTCCCTACTGTGTCTCCTCCTGTACATCCCAGTAACAGGAAAAAAAAAATGCCTTCATAGCTCTATTTTTAAAGTGATGTCCAAAATTAAACAGCAATTAAAAAGACAGTGATGAAATAATACAAATAGCTTAACTTAGCAGATTCATAGATAATTTCCCTCATTTTTTCCCTTCCTAGTCCTATTCTTTTATTTTCTCTGAGCACCAATACCCAGACCATCTGGTTCTGGGAGCAGTGACAACCCTTCAGGCTTACAAATAGAAGCTGAAGCTGCTCAGCCTGTTGCAGTGGCCACCTCTAATAGATCCATCATTTCCAGGCGTTAAAATTCCCTTGCATATGTTGGGATTTATTTCTTTTCTCATNGCAGATGATAAATATTGAAGGTGCACAGATTGGTGCAGTTGTGAACAGCATTGTCATGTTGTGTACTAATACTTCATTTTTTTGTATTTATATAGAGGCTGTTTTTTTTGTGTGTGATACTTTGTATCAATTCACCTGTTCTGCTTCATGCTAATAAATCAATGGTTAGTTAGGGAACCGTGTGATTAAGCGCTTGGAGACTGTATGGCCAGGATTAGGAACAGAATTTATTTTTGTGCTTGTAAAAAACAAATAAGTAAATACCAAAGAAGAATATCCTTTAATTTTTATTTATTTATTTTAAATACCTGTCATGTTTTAAAATGGATATAAAAACACTGTGATTTGATTGACGGGAAAATGTCTATATCAGACTGTTTACAAATAAAATCTTCCTTCTTACTCTGAAAATTGTTGCATGCCTCAAAAAAAAAAGATAACAGCAAGATTAGCAATGAATTGATGGCCCTCTTTAAAAGTAGGTTTGTCTGAACTTACAAAAGTAATTATTTAGAATGTTATATCTAATGTGTTACACATGACATTTAGAAAACACTTCACTACTACAAGACAATTTGAGAACGAATTAGATCAGAAGGAAGAAAGAACCGCAGGAAAGACTTTAATCAGCATTCATTATTTATTCCTGTATTCTGAGAAAATTATATATGCCAAATAGAGGCCTTTAATCAAATAATGATTAAAATATTCAGATCTCACCCATGTAGTTAGATGCATTGACCCAAATTTCAGGCGTCCAAGGGGAAAATGCTGTAGTTTGTACAGCTGATAGAAGCACTCTGTTCCCACCCCCTGCTGTAATTAATTTGGCCAGTGATTCATTGTTTGGTTTTTGTCACTTTTTTTGTTTTGAAAAGTTCCCCTGTCTGCTGTTCATACCATGTCTTAAGATAAACAAGAGAATCCTTTTCATTTGTCTGTCTTTTTCTTCTTTGTAGCTAACTAACAGCCAGGCCACCTGAACAAATCAACTGCTTCACAAGGTCCCCAAATAAACACATCTTTTGGTACGGGTAACTGAGGTTAACTGGACAGAAGCAAATGAAACTCATTCCTCTTCATTTTGTCTTCTTTTGTAGTTAATCTGCTGGATTCAAAAACAATTCAAGGCGAGCTGGGCTGGATCTCCTACCCATCACATGGGGTGAGTTCACTAGACTGTGAAATGGAAAAGTGCTGCTACAGACCAATGTGCTATTTAACTATTGTTTCCTCTTCAGAGAACACCGTGCAATAACGCTGGTTCTTTGGAGCTTCAAAAATAGTCTGCTCTAAACTTGCAATATATGGCTTATATAGATATGGTGCCTTCTCTTTAGAACATACATTGCACTGCATGTAATCCCCAGGAAGAGCTCAGAATGAGAAAATGAAAGCAAGAGAAAATTGAGCAAAAGAAAATTGCCTTTAGGTACTGTTCCTTCTTCTATTGCAATGTGTCTTTCTAAAAGATATCATGGGACTGTTTCATAGTATTACTAATTTATTCAGATGAGAGTCATGGAAGGTGAAAAATGTGTGGACATAAGCGGGTGATGTAAGTACTTATTTGATAACTTCTGTGCTGAATTGTTCAAGTACTGTTACTTATCAGTTAAAATGTTATTAAAGAAATGTCTAAATAATGTTCTTGGGGGTTGTTTTTCTTTTTTTTTATTCACCTTGTATCCAGATCTAATGAACCTAGGCGTTGTATTTGGAGAAGTAAAAGTGCAGTCTTAGGGCATTTGTGCTTTTGAACTTGCTAACTCCATCATTTTTACATAGCATTTGCCACCAGTCTCTCTTTAAAATTTTTGATGACTTAATATCAGTGCAGAGTCGTCCAGTGGTGCTGATATCTGGTCACTCCCCAACTTCTTGTCTCTGTGGAATGTATGTGTGTGTGTGTGTGTGTAGGAACAACCCATTACGCTCCCTCTACATTGCATAGTGCAGGTACACAAGGAGGCTCTTGCATTCCTGCATTCTGTCCCCCGAACAAAAAAACCCACTTGGCAGGCTGAAGCTTTGGTGTCTGGAGTTTCCCTCACCCTCAGAGAAAGCTGTGGCATCAAGTCTTTGCTGAAAGAAGGTACTTGGAGACCTGTGGCTCCTCCTCTTGCTGTCCTGTCGCTTGTGCCTACCCTCATGGTGCTTTGTTTCCTTTCTCTATGGCAGTCTTAGTTTGGTTTCCTACCTTTAGGATGACAACTCCTAGAAGCTTTCATGAGACTCTGCCTGCCTGTGTCTTCTGCCCTACAAGTAAACCTCTGCCAGAGGGTACTGCCACTTCTAAGTCCTTGAGAAATGTTGTCTCTAGTCTTGATAAGGACGAGGAGTTGCTAGCTAAGAGTCCAGCGACTGTCCTTTTTCCAAACCAACTGCGTTTTGAATTCTCTGTGTTGGCAGGTATTTGCTCATTGGTTTGTCTGTAGGATCGTGAACATCCACTTTTTGATTCTTCTGCAGCTTTGGGCAAGCTGTTACTTCACCTTTATCACTTTTACAGAGATTAGTGGTAACAGTACTTTTGCATCTCTGCCTTATGGGATTCAGTTGTTAATATTTAAGTAGTGCCTTCTTGATATTAAGCGTTATGCAGGTGTTTAGCAGTATTTAAGGGTTAAGGCTTGGTTTATTTTTTGAGTTTATACACGGATCTCTCTCTGTGTCTCTGAACAAATTGTTCCATTCTCATGGGGAAGAAGTGGGAAGAGGGTTCATGTTTCTTTCTAGTGGCTGTTCCTGCTGACTTTTCCTAATAAGAAACCTCTATAAACAGGATGTCCAAGAGGGAACTCTCCAGCAATTTCTATCTCATCAGGTTTTTTTGTCTCCATGTCTCCACTTGCATTTNCTCTGTTCATCTCCTTGCAGCTGTGCAGATCTACTGCTCTGCTCCCTGCAGCTGTGCCTCGCTTGCTGTGGATGCCTAAAGCAGTTGGTAGGGAATGATACAGGGTACCTTGGGGGCTATAAGAAAAACAGATGTGCTACATTACCCCACCAAAAAGGGCCCCCAGATCTCTCAAAGCAATTTTATTAGCTTCTGCAAGTTTTTGTCAGGTAAATCCAGCACAACTTGTTTGTGTGTGTCTGTGCATGCTGCTCCTATTTACTGTAATACCCATGGATATCGAAGCCAACGTAAATCATGGAATTGTACTGATGTTCTTACAAGTTAATGAAATTCTTAGTTAAAAATCACGTGGTAGTAAATTAATGTAGATCATGTACTGTGAGTGTTTTTGTAAGAGAACTGAGACTCTAAACTGTAGCCTTCAAAATACTGTGAAATTTTAAGCTTACCTATTGAAACGTTAATGTATAGAAATAGTAACATCCATCCTATCTGAATTGGCATTTTGCTGTAAAATGATGACAACTTGAACATCATGTGAAAGAGACACCTTCTTTTTACAGCCCTTTATTTATAGTCAATTAATTAAACCTGGTAAATATGGCTGCATCTGTCTCTGAGCTAACTAAAATATGAACTTAAACTTTAGTGGAAAAACATTATAATAAAGATGTCACATCATATTGAAAGATTGCTAATAGCATAGTAGTGATTTACAAGGTAAAGCTAATAGAGCTACACTTGAGGCTGTGATTTACAAATGAGAACATTGGTGTTGTGCCAGTTCTTCTCCAGCATGCAGCAGTGTTCTCATCTCAAGCCATAAATGTCAGTATACTGAAGCTGGTGACTTACAGAATTTTTAAAAATAATTTAGCCAGAGTGTTTAATAAACCTCTTACTGGGTTAATAATTTTATCTTACCAATACACGATATTGACTGATTTCTGGCAAAACGACCCAAACTGATTGGTTGTCGTTTTCAGCGTTCAATGGTTCTTTTTTATTCTTTTAAGTCTGCCTCGACTCGGGCATATATAATAACAGCTTTCCAGAAATTCCTGAATATTCATGCTAAGATTTATAGCTCATTTGTATTCAAAGATTTCTGTGTCCCACATAAGAACACTCTAATGGCAGTGTTTTAGACCATGGTTAATAATATCACCCTGTAAGAATGTGATCTCTCCTTGAACCATCCCACACAGCCACAGTTTTGGCATCAGTAACACTGATCTGGTCAAGCTCATTAAAATCCCTTAAGTACAAAACATCGGCCCCTCTAGATAGCAAGGCAACGGAATTAGAAAAATATAATAGTGGGCTTTGCTGATGCTTGAGCATGATTGGCAGCAGCCACAAGGCCTGTATCCTGTACTACCATCTCCAGCACCTGCCTAGGCAACCTTTTTGTAATGCCAATCAGTCAAATACCAGTTCCATTTCTATAGGTTTCATTAAAGGGGAAAGAAAGAAGAGCTACTTAGTGTGTGCAGAGTATATTATTGATATGCTGATTAAGCATAATGCAAGTGATCATTAACTGCAATTCACGTAAATTACAGCAGCACAGATGTGGGGGTTGGGAGGATAAAAAAAGCAAGTCACTTTAATAATATACAATAGAAATGTGATGGATAATTCATACAGGACAAAAAGAGTACAGTCTAAATCCTGCTCTGCATATTCATGTGAGTAGTTGTATTGGTTTTAGCATCTTTTTTTTTTTTTTAGTGAGAAAGATGTTTCTAATTTGACTCTAGCTCCATGTTCTTTGGGAAGTTTGAAAATAAAAAGATATATTTGTGACATAATCGCAGTACGTTGTTCTGCAGTCACCCAACTTGTGACTTGATCTTCACATATTTATTACTCATATTTATGGACTTGAAATTTTTGGGCACTTTTTTTTTTACCTAGTCGGTAGAAAAGTAAAAGAGAAATCATGCTTATCTTGTTTTGCTTGTAGCTAGAGAAGAGAACGCTCTGGCATTTATTATTGTCATGTAACAGATAATTGTAAAAAAAAAAAAAAACAAACCAACCTACCCCAAAAAACCAAACAAAAAACCCCCAACCCCAGCCTGTTCTTTATGTGACCGAAGTTAGTAAATTGCGGGCAAAATTTTAAAAGACTGGTTGGGAAATAAAGATATTGTCTTTGATCGTGACAGAAGTTTTCTAGCTCCCCGAGTTTCTTCAGAACCATCTGACTTCTTTGAGAGCTGGCCATGCTCAGTACTTTAAACTTTTGGGCACGTACTTCGGCTGCTGACTGCGCACTGAAGTGCTTTGAAAATCTGGTGTGTATAACTTTGCTTTTTCTTAGTGGTCACTCTCATGATCATTTGGACAAAGCAAGTCGATCATCTCAGTAATGGAAACTGGTTCGTAAGTATTAGAGGAGAGAAGGATAACATTCCTGCTTCTGTAATAGTTTGTGTTGTGCTAGGAAGGCTACAGCATGCGTGACTGAGATTAATGAGAGTTTTCTTCCATCCACCCAAAATTGGGTTAGAATCCAAAAATCCAAGTGAAAATGAGGAAAATGCCTCCTTTCTTATATTTCAAAAGCCTGAAAGTAGTTTGTCACATTAGACTGTATTCCTGCCTACCCATGACAGCAGCAGTCTCCCTGGCTGCATTTGTTCTGGTTTCAATAGTTGGCTAATGTGTGGCACTGTAAAAACTTTTTGGCCTTTTTTTGTGGGATATCATGGACACAGTGACTGAAGAAGACTCTGACTAAAGCATTTGGATATCACTTGTGACTAGATGAAGGCAGAGGAGAACTTGTGCAGAGTAACATTTTGCCTGGGATTAAGGTGCATTCAAATAAGCTGCATTCAGGAATCAGTTATTCAGGACACTGAGAACGGAAAGTTTCTCTGTTTATATGGAAGATGTTTTCACGATTAATAAGACTTTCCATAAGCGGTGGAAATAATGAGGTTTGTTTTCCTGCAGCTTTGTGTCTTGTGGTTAATTGCCTCCTGTGATTGAAGCTTTTTTTGCAGTAGGTCCTTAATGCCAGTGGGTTTCCTGGTGTCACGCTTCAGCCTTCCCCTCAGCTGGGCACACAAAGTTTCTCATCCATACATGTGTCTCGTATTTTCACACCGCTGCAGAATCTTAGAGGACAGCTGAGCTGTCAAAAAAACTTGAAACTGGCCAACAAATACAAAAATTTATGAAACAACCTAATTTTAGTTTTCTTTTTGTACCGATTGACATCTTACTCTGTATTCATTTTTTGTCAGGGACACCAAACTTACCTTGTCAACTTCTAAGTGATACTGTATTTGAAGTGGGGAGTATTACCAAAGTTACCAGGTGGTTGTGAAAATGAGTTTCAGAGTAAAACAAAGGATATCAAACAATTGGTATGAGACAAAATATAACCGAAAGGTGTCTTTGTAAGATAAAAATTAAGTAGTTTTTTTCAAAATGAAAACAGGCATGTTATACTATTATACACTTTCTTTTTCATTAGCAGTGGAATTTCCTTAGTACTTCTTAAAAACAATGCATTCTGTTAAAACCAAGATTTATCTATGTTTTGCCTGAGCTCTGGTCTCCTTACAACTTTATGTATTTCCTACTGTCACCCCACCTTTCACGACTTATGTATCAGGTCTGAAATGTAAGCAGACTATTTTGGTGATTGAAAGTCAAACTAACCACTTGGGATTCTGTTTCTGTGAATCATAGACTTCGTTTCGTTTTACACTGCATGGCTGATTGAGAAAGTAATTTTTTTTTGTTAATATACTCCCCCCCCCCCCCCAAAGTATTTGCTTTTAGGGTGCATTGAAAGTATATTTGCTTCATTTTATTCTCCTTTTTTCAATATAATGAAAGACACGGTCTTAAAAAATAAGGGCACTTTTACTATAGCTTTTATAAGTTCTTTCCTTCACCTCCAATTTTCTGTAATCAGGCATGTGCTATTTCTTGTATTTAGACTTTTTGTTTTTTTCCTACTAAAATAAAACTCTTTGAATTTATTTTTATTACTGTAAAGTGAATGATTTTGCTTTGGAGAGGGACATTTAAAACTCTGCCTCTTTGGACCTAAAATATCTTCATTCACATTCAGAGCCTTGAATCAGAATGCAATGGTGGTTTCTTCAGTCTGTGGATGCTTCTTTTACATGTAATCTGAACATGGTGAAAAATAAATTTATTTGTACTCTACTTTTTTCCCCTTTTTGATGGGTATTACTTTTAGCAATATAAAGCTATGAGATATGCCAGATGATTATTTTAATTATATGAATATTGTTAAACTGATGACAGCATTGTTTAGTGCTGCTTTCTGAATATATGAAAGTTTTGTTGATGTCTTCAGAAGCAGTATGCGAGTAGTCAAGGGTAGAACGGACTTTTGGTGTACTTTAGCTGGCTTTGACTTGTGTTTCATCTCTGTACTATCTTCAGCTGCTTGTGTTAAGCATGCATTTAAAATGGAAGTTTAAATCAAAAAAATCAGGTGGAGTTGACTAAACAAATGGGGGAAATGATTTGAAAAAAGAAAAGTGAGATGATGTGTATTACTTCAGAATTATGACTGTCTTGTTATGAATTGTTACCAGAAAGAAATGCCTTTTTAAAATGTGGAGCACTGTGATATACTTTAGATGTGTTGTGTTGGTAATTGTAGACTGTATTGCATTCATTTGAAAAATTTAGTATGATCATAACAGTACTGTGTTTTGGTACATTTTAAAAACAGCTTTTAATGTGACATAAAGTAAAAAGTGTGCCAATTTCTATTCCCTGATCATCATTAAGGGAGGAACAAAGCCTTTTTTTTCCCCTTTTGAAACTAACATTTTTACCATGTTACTTCAAGTTATGAGGTTTCTATTTAAAAAAAAAAAATTGCTAAATGTACAATAAGTGCAATGTCCTTGTACCATTTTTTGTAATGAAAAATACGGGAAAAAAACCCATATTTCATTAGCCTCATCAGTCATTTTACTTACTGGTAATAGGTTGCTGAAGTTTGGGTATCAGTTTTCTGTGGTTTCAAATTAAAAAAAAAAAAAAAGCGAGCAAGTTTTGGCTTCTATTCCAAGAGTTAAATAAAGATCTTATTTAGAGGGAATTGCAGATACTTCAGCTTCCAATTTTTCTTTTTAACTTTGAAAGCTTAGAAACAACATCATTCTCCTCATGGGCAGAATTTTATTTCTGTCAGCCCTGTCAGCATAAACGCAGGCCGGTTGTGAGAAGTTCTCTCAAATGGCCTGATCACCATGAGGTATTTTTCCCTTTGTAAGGAAATGCTTACTTTATAATTTTATTCATTTTCTTTTGTGCTGAATTTATTTGCATAAACCAGAATAAGAACAAAGTAAATACAGTAACTGTCATGAAATGCAACGTTATTTATCCCGGGGGCACACTAGAGTTGATTTTAAGACTGTGTTTTTATAACATCTAGACCACAAGAAGAGTTAACTACAGTCTCCAGTTAAAAATGCCCGTGGACTTTTTCGCCT
>WAAD01024177.1:19149-34245 GCA_013389945.1 Fregata magnificens | reverse complement strand
GCCCGCCCCCCGCCGGGCTGGGCTGGGGCGGGCTGTGCCTGCCAGCGACGCTCGCTCCCCCGTGGGCGACGGCGGGCCGTGGGCTAATGGCTGGCAGCGTTTGGCTCCCGCAGGGTTAGGCTTGGCATGTCCTTTTAGGCAGCTGCTGTGGTTCCCTTTAGGTATGCTGTCCAGCTCCAGAACGTAGCAAGCGGCTGATATTTCCGTTCTTCGTGTACTTGATTTGGTTTGGAACAGAAGGTGTTATGGTGAAATGCCTGTTTCATGCTTGTGTTCTGCTTTTAATCGGTGGTTGAGCTCTATGAAGGATATGCTGGGGTTAAGGGCTCTTTGCACTGTGTGTAGATACGAACTTATACATAACATAGTGATGAAATCTGTGAGTTTTACTTGGTGACGTTTGGTCCTTGCATCTGTGTGTTAGTTTTCGCTGCCTAACCCCTATTCCTCGACGTCTCTCAGACTAGAACTTTATTTCCAGCTGTTGGATTTTCAGAGGTCCCAAAGGGTAATTAAGACACGCAGAATGATTGCTAGTTGTCTGTTAGCACATGTACATATGGATGAGTGCTGTGCTGCTATGTGCTTTGTGTGCTGTTAGACAAGTAGGGGCAGTCAACACCATCCTTCCTCAAGGGGCTGACAATTGATTTTAGTTAAACTCCAGGGAAAAAATTGGAATCACTCTGTCTATGTTCTTGTTTTTAAACAAAATAAAAACCTAAACCCAAAGTGAATCTTTTAAATCTACAGGACAGTTACTGTTTACAGTAGCTGAAGCTTAGTTTCTAAATCGGATGTCAACATTCACATACAGTGCTTTCTGTACAGAAAAGCTAGGGCATGGTAGCAGTTAGGGGTTTTGTATCCTTTATCAATTGTTTATCTTAGAACATTACAGGTAGATTTTGACCACTGGTCCTTTAATTAGTGCCTGTTTAGACTTCATTGATATTGATAAAAAAATTGCGGTGAATTAACTTGCTTCAAGTTCTGATGTTGCCTAAAAATTGGGACTGATGGGAGAGGTTGATAATGTTAGTGTTGGTTATGGATCAGGCTGCAGAATGGTATAAATCAGAATATACTTTTCACTTGGAATCTTTTTTAAAGTTTGATACTGAAATGTGTCTCAGTTTCAGAGATGGAGATTATCGGAGAAATAATAAAATGTTGTTTGGAAGAGTTGCCAGGAGGCCATCTAGCCCATCCAATCTCCTGCTCAATGCAGGACTACTGCTAACGTCATATCAGGTCAACAGCTATGGCTTTGGATAGAGGAGTCTAGGAAGCCTCTGAGGATGGAGATTCCACAGCCTCTCCAGGCAGCCTGTTTCAGTGCTGTGCAGGCTTCTGGTGGACAGAATTCTGCCTGATACCTAATCTGAATCTCTCAAGACACAGTTTGCGGCTGTTTTCTCTTCTTGCACCATCTGCCACTACTGAGGAGAGTTTGGCTGTGTTAAGTCCCTTTCAAGTTGTTGCAGTCTGTGATTAGATCACTCCTTAGCTTTTTCTTTTTACAAGACTGAACAGTCCCTGCTTCCTCACATCATGCGCTTTTGTCCTCTGTCTTGGTATTGAGCAATATTACTAGTTACAATGCCATGCTCACTGCCATAGTAGCTTCCTTAACTGGAGGGGCGGATGAACATGTGGAAAACCTCTACTAGGATAGCAGAAAAAAATCCAAGAATAGGAATGAAGTAGGAGGATAGGTGCCTTATCTATGTAACTGATCAAGTGTTTCAGTCTAGAAACAGGTCACAAGCAACATTATATTTTATTTTACATTCCTTTTACCACCCAGGGATTTGGCAAGTAGAAGCTGGGTTCTGGAGGAGTTGAGATTTCTTGGAAAGAGACGATAACAGTGTAGTATGGCTTACTTCTCCACAGCTCCTAAAAATAAGAAGTCTGGTCCTATACTAGCTTGTTATCCAAAAACGCTTATAATGGGAGACATGTTTGCCTAGAATCTGAATGTTTTCAAGGGTTTTTCTAAGAGCTTTTTCCATGATAGCAAAAAATCTTAAGCTTGTATATTCTGCCTGAAAGGGAGATTTTATCTGTTTAAGATTTGGTAGGAGGAGTGCTTTTCTGATTTGAGTGNTTAAAAAGCTAAATGTTTCCTGAGGGTGAATAGGGCACAAAAAAAGAGGGTTAAGGAAGTAATGGCAGCTGAACTGAAGATGAGAACTCTGTGTAGAATGACATTAAACAGTCAAAGCCTATGTGGAGAGACGTTTCAGGTATGAGGGCAAGTGAAGAATCAAGATTGAAATCTGCAGAAAGCAACCTGGATTTAAACTGCTTGTGGAGCTATTCCTGCTGCCTTCCATCTGGAAGACTTGGAGCTTCTTTCCCGTGTGGCAGTAGGGAACAAAGATGCCACAACAGCCTTCATGTTCCAGAGGAAAGATGGAACCCTTTGGCTTCCGTGGGAGGGAGAGAGCTTGGGTTAACTCCCTGTGACTCTTAACTCCTTCCTTCATACTGCAGAGATTGATTCAATGACGTTTGTGCCTGTCATCTGTTCAAAGCTCTGCCTCCATGAACCTCTGTGTAAATATTTACTAGAAGTTCAAAACAAACAGGATTCTTGCTTTTCTGCTTTTCACTTAATGCAAAATTAAAATCCCGACCAGAACTTCAGAAGTTAATTTTCTTCCTGGCCATGTAGTTCGATACATAATGTGCAATGCATTCCATCAAACTTACGGGATGTGTAACCTGGCAAAGCAAACGTTGCTACTGGAACTGGAGCGTTTATGTTCCCCTATATCCTTGTGTTACCTGTTTAGCTTTCACTAATATTTTTGTGACACTTTATTAATAAACATAATGTATCCATGACGGTAATTTAATTTTACTCTGAAACCTGGTAATAAATGTTTGAACTGTAGAGCGTTTACGTAGAAGTGTTTTAGCCTGAAGAAATGTTTAGAGGAGAAACTGAGCTGCGCTTCTGCTGACGGCACTGTAATTCAACAGAGTATATTCAGGCGCAAATGGTTTTCGGATTAGAACATCCTCTTGCAATGAAAACATCCAGAGGAGTGAACGTTAGTAAGATTGGTAGAAAAGTACTACGTGGATGAAGGAGAGGCAGGGGTGGTGAAGTAGTGCACAAAATAAATGTGCAGCCCAGGTGGAAACTTTCCCTCTGCTACGTGACTGATTTGCCAGGACCATAGTACTGCTGAATTATTATTCTTTTGTAGGCTGGGAACTAACTGGCGGTATCTCCAAAGTACACATGTGACTGAACAGAGGTATTGGCTTTAAGCACAGAGGATGGGATTGGATCAGCAGACAACAGTTCCCAAATCTTGGAACAAACTACTTACTGAATGTCAGTACTGTCACATCTTTAATTTACGTAGTGTTTTAAGAGAAGGCTATGCGTTGTCTGTCTCATGCTGTAGCAGAGGGTGGATTGTGGACTATCCCACTTCTCAGTTCCTGAAGAGTTTGTGATTTTATTGTTAAAGTATTGTTAAATGAAATGTAAGCAGAAACTGAGAGAATGGAGAATATTTTGGAAATAGAAAGTAAATGCTGGGTGTTGGTGTCCTTAAGATTTTAGGAAAACTCATAGAAATGTGGCATACTACATGTTGAAAATTCAGTTGTTGCATGTGACTGCACTAGTGCAGTGTCTTGATATAGAAGGTGGAGGGCAGCATTGAACTCATAGAGCCAACCCATACTTGGTTAAGCCACTATTAATAGAGACACAAAGTGAAAGGTCTGCAATTTGTGTTATGTAGGTTGAAATGCAGTGACTTTGAGGACTGAGCAAAGAAAACACAGTTTTACTTGACTGGGAGTTGTGTTTTAATCTGAAGAGTGGCAGGTCTCCATACAGAAGGTGTAAAAGAGTAATACGATCTGTTATTAAGTATATAATCTGTATTAAGTATATAATCTGTTTGTGTTTATGTCCTTTTAAAAACAAAAAGAATTCAACAGTGGGGCAAGGAAGTATCTGAACTGAAGGTATGCCCTTGGACTCTTGCAATGACTGACTGCAAGTTTGCAGGGCTATGTCTGCCATCCTATTTTATGTTAAATATAAAATGTATATTTAATTGTCTCTGACATGTTTGGAAGTGAACTTTTTAAAAACATCTGTATTTTAACTGGTGCATGCTAAAGGTATTTACAAACACTGGTCAAATGTGATGTAGGTTTGTTTAACCTAGTTTACTAGTTGAGTCAAAGGCAGTGCTGTGACCAAATGTAAACAAGTTTTGGCATGGCCACTTGCAATGTGTTTTATTTAGAAATCAAGTTCATTTATTAACTAGGGCACCGTTTTTTTTCTCTTTGGTTATGCCTCATTTAGAAAAACTGATCTAAATATACAGATCCAAATCTTCCTTCTGCGTTCTTCTGTAAAACAGATTTTGAATTAAAACCTTAGGAGTTCTTTTCCTTTTATTTGCCTGTTCAAATTCAGCAAAAGGTACTCATCCAGGAACAGACCAAGGAAATGGACAAGAAACTGCTTAATTTCTGTTACTTTTTTTTTTTTAAATAAAAATGTTTTTAGAAAACAAAAAAGGGGGGGGGGGACGACACAAAACTGGTAGTGATAGCATTCCATTCAGCTTATCTTTTTACTGCTAAATTTCCCTCCTTCACCATTACAGGAAGAACAGACCAATCTTCCTGTCTGTGTTTCTTGCCAGTAAATGCTTTGGTCCAGTTGTTTCCTCTTGTTACATACAGCGAGATTCTACCACCTGTGTGGGAGGAGTTTGCTGAATATAGTTGAGTGCCAGGCCTGGAGTCTCCTGAAGCCCCAGTAGGATGAGAATAGTGTGGAGGTTTTCTCCAGTGCTCTGCTATGGATTGTGCAGAATTAACTGTGTGTGTTCTCAGAGTTGGGTATTCTGGAAGAATGTCATTTGTATTGCTTTATACCTCAGCTGTCCTTTTAAGATACAGGCATTCTTGAGTTGATTTGGAGACCTTCTGTCAAAGGTCAAAAGATCCTGTAAGGTGTGTTGTCAGTGCAAAGGCATTCCTCAGCTGTGGTGTTGGTGTGCATCTCTGGAACATATGTGTATATGGATAGATGCTCCTGTACACTGTATTACTAAAAATGATGATAATATATAATTGAAAAAAAAGACCATTTACACAGTTACAATATTGGAATTGAATACTGCCATGTTTAGCTTGGTCTATTAAGGAAATAGGTTTTAGTAATCCTGATATAAATTCTGTTATTTTTCTTCCATCCCTAATGACTTTTGAAGACTTTCTCTCTGATCTCAGCCTCATTTGACTGGAGGGGACTGGGCAGCACAGGTCTCAAACATACTTAATTCCTGCGTTTCATGTAAGGAGGACTTAGTCTTCTGTTGAGTAGCCCCACTCAACCTGTAGTTATTAACCATTGCAGTATCTGCATGGAGGACAGCCATTATAAAAGTCCAACTCGGGAAAATCATTTAGATAAAGCACAGCATCCCTAAACCTGAAGTCAGATGAGCACCAGGTAAAATTCTGTAAGAAGCCAGGCTTCCTTAGTTCTCACATGCATAGGAATTACTTGTTCTAGTAAGCTTCCTTTGACTTTGGAGGGCTTTCGAGGCCTGGTACGTCAGGGGCAAAGGCAAGTGATAGGTATGACCCCACACAGGATGTGCATCTCTGTTTCACTGCATAAAACCGTAATACATGGATAGAATTTAAAAAGCCTTAGAAATACGTGTGTGTTTGAAAGTTGACGTTTATATTCCTAGCAATTAACATCCTTTAGAAAAATCTCAAGCATGTGATTCCGCATTTGAGAGAAGCACTTTAGGAATGTATGTACATGCTCGCTATGTTTTCCACTGAAATGTGATTCTGCATCCTAGTAAAAAATTGCATTGACTGTTAATAGTATTTGAAAATTGTACAAGAACAACAGCTTCTGTGATATCTGCTGTTAATGGTATAGAAAAAAGTGATATAGGAGTAAAATATACGTCAGATGACAAGATGATGTTAGGAGGTCTCTGCTTCCTAGCAAAGGAGCATCAGAACCATTGCCATAGCTGACGTAGTTACTTCCCATCTGAATGCTTTTAACAATGTGGAGTAGTTGAAAAGGTTTATGTAGAAGAACAGAAGAGGAATAATGAAAAGGATGTCTAGAAGAGTTACGCTGATAAATTTCTTAAACTTAATTCTTAGCAGGAGACAGAATCACTTTTATCCTAGCAAGTCTATCACTCTGGACAAAGTGAAGGATGGACAGAGCTCTAGGGTCTATAGTGTATTAAAGTTGTTGTTAACCTACCTCTGAACCCATTTTAGACAGGAATTGTGTTGGATTTACATTGTAACTAAGAGTAAAATACGGCTTCATGCAAGTAATGGTCCTGCACTGAATAACAAAGAGACTGGTTAGTGTAGTCTCCCCCCCTCCCCCCACCTCTGTCATCCTAAATGTGAGTAGTGTTTTGTAAATGTGATGAACTGAAATGAATATAAACTGTTATATTTTGGCACCACATTTTGTGCCGGACATCCAGTGGGATAAAGTCATGGCTGGAAAGGACAGAGGTGAAATAAGTGTCTGAGGAGAAATCATTGGTTCAAAATGGCTATAAATGCCTTTGCTGTGAAGAGAGAATGAATACAGAAGTGCAATAAGCGATCACTGATGGGTGGTGTGAGCAATATATATAGTATACTGGGTAACTGGAAAGGTTATGGAATGGTTAATGGCAGTATTAAAATGATAATAAAGTAAGAGTGCTAAAAGGTCGAAATAAATAATAAAGACATATTGTATTATCTGAGAGAGAATGGGCCAATTAAAAAAAAAAAGTGAGGGATCTTAGAAATAACCCAGGATAATTTAATTAACATGGGATTTGCATAAAACCAAAATTAGATTAAAGAATTGTTTCAGTGTCCACAAATCTTTAAAAATGTGTAAACCAAGAGTAATGCAAGAAAGATCATACTGGGCTAACTGACTGTGGGAATGATTTAGCATTAGCTTTTTTTTTTGGTGACACTTGGCATTTTGTGCACTGAAAGGACCAGGGATATGGGGGAAAAACAGTACATAACAACGTAATAGATGTCTGCAGCAAATGTGGCATGGAAGGAGATGGAGCTAAGGAGAAGACGAGCTAAAGAGACAAAATTCAGGAAGAGGGAGAAAAAAGAAAAACAAAGGATGCAATCTTACTTTAAAATATATAGCTATGTATGAGCAAGCTGTGAACTGAGAAAGAGAGCCATATGGCTTACAGATTAAATATTTTTTTCCTGCTGTTTGTTAAACTAGTAGAAGAGAATCCATGTATGCTTCATGCCCTGTGGTCTGTATGGCAGCATGGTCCTTTCTCTCCAAAGGGCTGTCCGTGCTCCTGGGGGTCCCGAAAGGTGAAGGTGAGCAATGGGTGGCTCTCAGAGCAGTGACCCCTTCCATAGCAGCCCTTTGTAATTCTGTCAGAAGCTGTCAGCAGTTTCATGTCGTATCATTGGGGTGTTATTCTCTGGCTAGTTGCTGAATCCTTTTACTGGTCCTGTAAAGTAGCTGTGGGGATGAGAATGGTGTGGTGGAGGGTAGGGGTGGGAGTCCAGAAGGCAGGCAGGCGGCAGTTGCTGGATCCTGTTGTAATGCCTGCCCCAAAACGTAACTGCCCTTGTGTCGTCCGGATAAAATTTGATTTCGTTGATAAAGTAAAAATTTACTGTCAGCTCTTATTTTTAACATTAAGACGCAATGCTTAAACCAGGTGGCATTGCTGTATCTCCAAGTCTGTTGTTTCTGTGTTGTTCAATGAAGAGAGTAATTGAAAAACCAACAACTATGAGGCCTCCTGTGCCATTCCAAAACAGTTTTTGCTGCTGGGAATTATCTTTTTTTAAAAAAAAGACTTTTCCAAAGTTCAGCAGATATCTTAATGGGTAGAATGAATACAGAATCCTGGTCAAAAGTATTACAATATAAAGCAAAATTGTAATAGTTCTTTGCCTTCACTTTTATGAACACAGTAGAAGCTCTCTGTGGTCTTTTTTTCTGTGAAGGTCACACAAATGCAGATAGTTTTATAGCCATGCACACACTGACTCTTTTGCCTGATAAAGTAGTTGAAAAACAGATGACTGTGCAAAGTTACATAAATTTATGCGGCCTTTTTTGTCTATAAACACATACACACCTATTTCATAGCCTTACAGTACATACTTGTTATCTGTGAGCTGCATAAGTCTTGACAGTTTTGGTCTATAATGAGTTTGTTTAATGAATTAATTTTCACGCGCTTTCAGCCATAGTTTCACAGATAGATTGTTTCTGGAAGGCTGAAGAGAAAACCCTAAAAGAAAGTAGTTAATTGCCATGTACACATTGTGAAAATTAAATTTTTGCCCAAAATGATTCTGACAGAGACAAAAAGATGATAATATGGTCACAGTTGTAAAAGGACTACATATCAGAACATGACACTGAACTTGTATGTGCAGTATGACATGTATTACATCTATCCGTCCATCCAGGAATTGACTTGAGTCCAGCTGGCTATGGAAAATTGCTATTTTGGCTTTCTTCAAGCAGTTTTTAAGTTTCTTTCTTGTTTTGTGTGTGAGAAGGCTTTTCTGTGGATGCGAGGAGGAAATATAAAACATTTTGTTAATGTAAAAGATACCACGTCTCCCTTTTCCGCATGAGTAGCATCTTTTGTCTGTCAAAAGTAACAGCATCTCCCTTCAGGAGTGTTCCTAAACTCTAGTGGTATGAAGATTAATTCAGATCTCAGCAGCAGGTCACAGAACTTAGTAAATGTGAGTCTAGTTCTCACACTTACTTAAGTCTTTAAATGTCGGCTTGAGTTCTTCTGGATACACATGGTTTTTCATCTGTCCATTTATCTTTCTACATGTTTCACTTTCCTTATTAAGGTTTCAAACTTTATGGACATGACGTTTTTGAGTCAGCTTGCATCTTTTGTCATGCAAAGATTTCCAGCAGCACATTTTGAGAAATATTCTTGCTCCATCAATGTGGCTTATACTGCAGGTAGGAAATGGTGCTGGGAGCAAAGGCAAAGGACTCCATGTTTATGTAGGATGCAACAAACAAGAAGGGAGAGAGTGAGAACTGAGTATGCAGGGAAAGTGTGTGTGCAGTTTGATGACATGCGGGCTGCCTTTTCTAGGGAATTTGCAAAAGCGGTGCTAATGTTTGGGTGCTGTGGGAGTTCCTTCTCTGCAGATTTTTACTTTATCGGATATCTGTGGTACATACACACACACACACACGAGAATTATTTACCTCTTCAATAAAAGTATTATTTTAGGATTTTAACCTGAATGAAGTTGACTGCATCGTGCAGGCGTAAGTTCTCTCTTTCCTCCCCCTCTTTCTGCTTCTTGTACCTAGTCCCCAAGAACAGAAATGGAGGTGAAGTTCCTGCTCTTGAATTTCTGAAATAATCAGCACCTTGATCTGCAAGGGGCTCTTCTGTCAATTTTTTTGTTAATACAGTTTACCAATTTAGGACTTCAGATTCAAGCATTTGAGACCAATTTTATGGAAGAGGAGTTTATTTAGTTCCTTCTGTGTTTGGTTCTGACGTGCTAAGCTGGTGAAAGAGCTCTCTCAGCTGTGGAATAAGGTCTTGCTTTGTATTGTGAGGGTGGGTGCACCAGCAGGTTTCTCAGTTACCATTCAATAGGAGTGTCAGGTGCCAGCACTTTCAGAATTTGTGAGTTGCTTTTGAGAACAGTTTTTTTGTTTTGACAGTGGTCTGTGTCAGAAGATACAGTCCTTGTGCTGTTTGTAAATACCCCCGTTATAGTTGTACAAGTGTGAAATAAAAAGCTATTCTTCAAGTTGCTGATTCTGATGACTGGCAGCCAGTACAAAAAGTCCTGACATCTGCTAGCAGTTGGCAAAGGGCAGGTCTACAATACAGCATTTTGATTTTCTGCTCTGGAAATACAGGTAAGCTTTAGGGAGACCGTACTACTTGTTTCAGTAGTTTGGTGAAATCAATAACAGGAAAATAGAGTATGTGAATAATTCTCATGACAGAAAGTCGGTGTTATGAAGTATTTGCTGCTGATCAACTGACCTTTTGGTGCTTGGTGCCGTATGCCAACATGTTAGCTCTACTTTCCTATTAGGAATTTCCCATTGGAAAATGAGCTGTTACCAGTAATTTAAAAACAACATCCCACCCCCCAACTCTGGGAGCATAGTTATAGCTTATGGCATTCAATTAATAATTATGAACTGAATTGCCTGAATTATATGACACTAAACAAAAAAATATTTCATAGATCAAGGGGTTTTATCATTACAGTCTGGTATACAAATCTTGGCTTTTCATCATGCAAACATGTCCATGGTTTTTTTTAAGTATATACANATTCCCAAAGAAAGCGTTAAGTGTTAAAATAATTCAGTTTAATTCAAATGGAGGCTATAGACCAGATCATTGTATTGATATCAAGTTCTTTATGATTTATGGTACAAGAGTGAATGTGAAATTAACTTGATAGTCATTGATCTTGTACTACAATGTATTGACAATGTGCAATGTGATATCTGTCTTCCAGAGTTNGTTTTGACAGTGGTCTGTGTCAGAAGATACAGTCCTTGTGCTGTTTGTAAATACCCCCGTTATAGTTGTACAAGTGTGAAATAAAAAGCTATTCTTCAAGTTGCTGATTCTGATGACTGGCAGCCAGTACAAAAAGTCCTGACATCTGCTAGCAGTTGGCAAAGGGCAGGTCTACAATACAGCATTTTGATTTTCTGCTCTGGAAATACAGGTAAGCTTTAGGGAGACCGTACTACTTGTTTCAGTAGTTTGGTGAAATCAATAACAGGAAAATAGAGTATGTGAATAATTCTCATGACAGAAAGTCGGTGTTATGAAGTATTTGCTGCTGATCAACTGACCTTTTGGTGCTTGGTGCCGTATGCCAACATGTTAGCTCTACTTTCCTATTAGGAATTTCCCATTGGAAAATGAGCTGTTACCAGTAATTTAAAAACAACATCCCACCCCCCAACTCTGGGAGCATAGTTATAGCTTATGGCATTCAATTAATAATTATGAACTGAATTGCCTGAATTATATGACACTAAACAAAAAAATATTTCATAGATCAAGGGGTTTTATCATTACAGTCTGGTATACAAATCTTGGCTTTTCATCATGCAAACATGTCCATGGTTTTTTTTAAGTATATACAAACTAATTTTAAAAAGAATCTCCTAACAGAGCATGAAGTATGCATACTTTTTCATAAAGTAATGTTTATTACACTAGAACCTACAGTGCTAAGGAGTTTGCTGGTGTATCAGAGTAGCCAAATGCAGTGAATGTGAACTGAGGGAAACTGTCAAGTCNATTGACAATGTGCAATGTGATATCTGTCTTCCAGAGTTTGACTGCTTTCTTACCGCTCTTAAAATAAAGGTTATTTCTTATTACTCTGCTTCCTAGTTTTTGATTCCTTAATATGAAGAGAGAAGCGAGCATTCTGATCTTGCTCTCCTTACTGTTTTGCACAACTCATTTGGTTTCACTGTTGTAAGATGATTTGGCCTGGACCGCTTTCCTCCAAATTTACATTTGAGAAATTAAGTCTTCATGCCTTAAATGCCTTGCTTCTGAAGTGTGAATAACAAAACAAGACTTAGTGGGTAATTATATGTATAAAAGTCACACCATGTATGCAGAGTTAAAGTCTAGGCGATAAATTCCTCTACCTTGTACCTTGGACCAGTTTACTTGCTCTATATTCTCTAATCTATCTCCCTTAGGTCTATTGCCTTCATCCCACAGCTCCAAATAGTTTCAAATAGCTTATCTGAAAAGTCATCAAACCACATAAATGTGACTTATTTTATAAACTTTGGAATTTATGTTGCCATATAGGCAGCATTTAGACATGAATACAGTGTTCAGTTTAATGTCAGTTTTTCATGATATCACCTCTGGCTATTTGGTGTTTGTAGGCCTAGGAAAACTGTTGTAGATAGTCTTCAGGCTATACTTTGGGTATTCCTCTGGTCCATTCAGATCTGCTTTAAGGGGCTGGCTGCCGGAGTAGCCATATAAATACCTCTCAAATATCACTTTCATAGAGAAGTAGAAAAAGCACCATAGTATCTGTCAGATGTGTAAAGGAAAGTAGTCACATAGTGTACAAAATCCTTTAATGGATGGACTTTCTTACTAGAAATAATGAGCATTTCAGACTACATAACAGTTTCAGGTGAGATGTAGCAATGTGGTGTGCAATGGGAAAAAAAATCAGTTTTGTCAAGCTTAGATTCATAGTATTTCTGATCATGGCAACTTAGTTTTAATAGACAGTGAGTGATGTTCCATATCACAAGCCTGGTCAAATCCTAATTTCTATTAGTAAGATGTAGTAGTACACCTCAATATTTCTTGAGGGAAAAGAGAAAACTTTTACTGTTGTACGCTAGTAACTTGTAGTGACGTGACATCAATTTAACAGCTCTAATCTGAATTGATTCAGTATACTGCAGAATGGTTCTTATTTACGTTCTGGTCTTACTAAAGATTGGTAGATGGAACTAGTTTCACTGACCATTCTGTGAACTCAAAGCATTGAGTCTTCCAGGGGTCTTGAAGTAAGTCCGTTTATGATATGCAAGTCATGAGAAGGGAATGTGCCTGTGACTGACAGGTAATTTGCAGTGAGCTTTTTCAGGGCTGCAGCATAATGTCAATAGCAGCTATAATCATAGTGTCTGAAGAGTTTTGAATGTATGTGGGTGTGTGCTTTAGTGATTTTTTTTTTTTCTTCTTTGTTTATTTAAATATTAACAGGATGTTCTTTGGGTGCAAATCTGATCTCAATTTTACTACCTTTTACTGTAGCATTAGTGTGCTGATTTCAGAGGAACAGCTTTTACATGCTGTAGTTGTATCACTATATAACCAGAATAAATGCTTACTTTAGGGTATTGTTAATGAAATTACATTTTCTTCTCGGGCAATCGCTAAATCTAAGTGGGTGAAAGTATAATAACATCTAGAATCCTAACTTAATGAAGTTTTGCTGCTGTTATAATACTTAGTTGTGTCAGGCTAATTTTACAGGTTTGATTATTCTTAAAACTAAGAACCGTCTTCCCCCCCGCTCCCCCCCTTTTTTTTAACAGCATAGGCACATAGTTGGTTAACGTGAAGTATTGCTGTTTTCTGAAATGAAATTAGTAGTCTGTGTTATTTAGTGATAAATATCTGTTCATTGCATAGCTGCTGTATGTCTCACTAGCATGTTTTCTTTGCGGGGGGGGAAGAAACAAAGAAAATGCCAGCCAGGGGCTGGCAGAGAAAAATCACATAAAAACACAAGTTTTTTGAGGGGTATGAGAAGGTGAATAAGAAAGTAATTTTTAATGAGAAAGTAGTTTTCTGTTTCCTGATGGTGATTTGTGTCAGTTGCTGCAGTGTAAAATAAGAGTTAAAATTAAACAAATGGTATAAGAAGTAAAATTACTGAGGTATGGAGTTTTCATCTGAGCTCATAAACTTTGAAATGTGGTTTTTACTATATCATTAAGCACGTCTCAAAAATCTGAAAAGTCTTGGTATTTGGAGACCAATAACTTGTGGAACTTGTTGCTTTACTCCTTGGACTTGATTTTCAGATTTTCTGTAATGTCGTCTTGAGCAGAAGTTCTTTAATCTTCTGTTAGTATGTTTTGACACATTCTAAACTACAGGATAATGTTTTCTAGTGGTGGTGTTTATAAATAGTGAATTGGGTCCCAGTAAAGAGCTTCAAGTAGGCATTTTTGTTGTTTGAAATTAACTAGTAAACCACTGTTCGAGGATGCGTCACTAGGATTATTAACTCAATTTAGTAGGGACTATGACGTGCAGTTGCAGAAACTTCTTGTGTGAGCTATATCCTTGGGCCTCTCCAAAGATCTGTCAAAAGTGGAACTTGCAGCAAAATCCACGTATTTGAGCTTCTGTGACAAACTGTGATCATTTGTCCACATTATATAGAGTGTACCATGGGCGTTTGCACAGAGCGGAATGCTATGGTACCTGGAAGCTGGGGATGTGAAAAATAAGTTGCAAAATTCAGAAGCCATTACAGTGCTTTAGTAGGTATAAGCTTAGCTGGCATTGACCCGAGGCAGAGTTTCAGTTCAGCAAATGCAAGTGTTTGAGTTTGGTGGAATTATCCCAGCAAAAAGCTGAAAAAAGTAGCAAAAATTATACATTTCAGTGGGTGAGTGGGATCATTTTAGAAAGAACTGCATTTTATCATGGAGAATTGAGGATTGCTGTCCATTTTGTAAACAGTATTATGTAACACTTTGGGCTCGTCCAGGAAACTGTATTTCATTTTAGTTTTCATTTGTGGTATGTGATCTGTATGCCATGCACACATGATATGTTTATGGCTGATACATTTATCAGCTGTCACAATGACACATCACATTTTTGAGTTTTAGCATTTTAATTATATGTATTTGACTTAAAATGCTTATGCATCTCCTTTCATGGTCAAGTAACTGTGTATCATAAACCAGAGGAAACCAGAAAAAGGATCATCTTTGGTGTTGTGTCTTTGATGACTTGGAGTTTGGGACTAAAATAATTTTCTTGCCGTTTTTAAATTTGCGTGACCCAGGTGTTAATTCAGTGTGAAGAGCGAACGTGAATCTCCATAGAATATTTTTGTAGGAGCAAAATAGTTAACACTGTATTTCAATCACATTCATAGCTGTTAAAGTTTATATCATTTTAAAAATTTATGGACAATATTTTACAGGGGAGGACTGCAGTGTGATAAGAGAGCACAGGATATTAAAAGACATTATATATCCAGAAAAAGAGAGATTTACTCTCCTTAGGAACTGCAGCATGGATGTGGAAAAATGAAAATGGAAAATTAGCTTGCAGAGAAAAAAGAAAAAACCCAAAACAATTGAAGGTCAAACACTGACAAATTTTACCTTTGAGTGATAGACGGGGCTTTGTCACTTTCTCCCATATTCTCCTGCTCTCTGAGCTTACTGCACAGTGGTCGCGAATGCCGAGATAAAACTTCCTTCGTCCTCTC
>WAAD01024177.1:0-18704 GCA_013389945.1 Fregata magnificens | reverse complement strand
CTAACAGTATCTGGATGTAATAAAACAAGGATAAAATATTTGTAGGTAACTCTAGGACTAAAAATGAGCACTGAGAGAACTATAAGAAACAGATTTAAATCGAAAGGGAGCAGGTGGATCAGAAACAGGAGAACTTTTTAGAGACTAGTACAAAGGCTCATTACTTCCCCCCCTTCCTTTGGGCTTGGTGTTTTCAGAGTTTTATAGGTAGGAGAAATGTGCTTTGTAAGTACAGAAGAGCAGGAAACACCGTGCCTTACCGTGGAGTTTCTTGCCCAATGTGCTACTGCAGAAGTGGTGTGAGACCTTGTGGCTGAGAATACTGTGAGTGCATGTGCTTGGATCAACGGCAAGGTATTTCACGTATCTGTTCCTGAAAAATGTGATAGAATAGCTAGGACTTCAAGCAGCAGAACTGTATTTCAACACTGCTGTAGAAAGTAAGAGTACAGAATATGTCTTCAACTTATCTTTACATCTCTCTTGTGTTACCCGATACATAAAATATATAAAAGAATGCTACAGATAGAAAAGAGTTAAAATAATTGAGGCCATAACTGGATACCCCAGCCTTGTAGACCCCCGTCCCGGGAAGGGAGAATGCAAACAAGCATCAAAACCATTCCCCTAAGGGACTGATCAATAATAGTGATCACTAATATTAGTCATAGAGCTACTGCAGCAATATGTGTAAGATTAGTAGAAATTTTATTAGTATCTACATTTTCAATTGTCCACCTTAACTATTTAAATCTTGCTATATTGGGCTTCTTGGAGAGAAGCTAGTAGGCCTCTAAGAATTGCGGTCAGGAGGTGCTTTTTATGGTATTAGACTGTTTTCTANTCAGGAGGTGCTTTTTATGGTATTAGACTGTTTTCTAGCTTTTTTAAATCAGGACAGGAATTTGTAGTATGTAACTGCAACAAAAAAGATTGTGCTTTCCTTACTTGTTCTGTTTAGCAATCAGCATGTAAACATGCTGGAATAAGCTATTTGTTAAAACCTAACGCAGGCTATTCTGTGTTCTTTGAAGTAATGCAGGTGGTTTTACTGCTTGGCTTTCTTCTCAGTACTTTTCTCATTTCAGACCTTCTAACCAGGTATCACATGAAGAAGCAAAATAATTCCAGCTAAACTGAGAAAGTAAGCCACTTGAAAGGGCGTCTTTCCATCCCCTAGATGAGCAGGTTGGATCCCTGAAGTATGTGTTCTTATACGTTGTTTGGCCTAATTTTAAAATTCCAGCTAATGGGGTTCCTCTGGGAGATCTTTTTGCAGCCTGCTTTCTATCTCTTGCTGTTATGAATTATTTGCTGATAGTCAGTCTCCTATTTCTTAATGGGATTTTTTTTTTAATGAGTGCTTTTTGAATTTTACCCTGGTGAATCATATGAAATAAGTCCTTTTGTATTTGTTTGCTCTTTAAATAGCTGTTATGCGATCATTTTGGTTTTGCTCTGTTTAGCAAAAATGCATAGCGCTCTAATTCCTGTTTCTTGCATCGGTCTACCCAATTTCCATTTCTTTTTTTTTCTTTGGGTTCTCTGCCGTTGTTGATCTCTTTCTGTCGCTAATAGTAAAAGCAAACTCACTGGTCAGTCTCCTAGTTTTGAACTGATGGAAGCATAGGTATCATTTGAAGGAATCTAAAAAGTTTTTCACCCATAATAAGTGATGATCAGCACTGAAGAACAGGTCAGGTGACTATTTATGAGAATAAGAATGTGTGAATTAACAGTGGTTGCAAAGGGACTGCTCAAATGAATCCAGTGAATCATGTCAAGCATTTGAAAAGTAATAGTTCTCTTTGAAAGTAATAGTGTATTAATGATTTATTACTTGCTTGCATCCAGTTTGTACACAAAGCTGAAGTTACACTGAACTGTGGTAAATTAGAAGTATGGAGATAGTAAAAGGGGGAAAACACTTTGATTTATACAGTAAGAAGGAATGCTAGGCACTATTTATCACTGGAAGGGAAAATAACTGTTTCATATTTTGGTATTATTGAAGGAAATCCTCCTTGTACAGGGAACATAAGAACCCTTCTAAGTTTGGGCTTTGACAACTTGGTTATCACTGACTCCAGCGTACTTGAATTAGAGAACAACAGGAAATTTCATGAATATTTTTCATAAACATTTTAAAGTAATATGCACTATAATTGTAACCCTGCAATTTAAAAAATGGGATTCCCTATAGAAAAGCAGATTAGGCCAGATTAGGGTTTAAATAACTGATTTCAACGTAAATGCTGCTTGTTGTCCAATTGAACTTGTAATTCTTTCATTTTATGAAAATTATATTTTTTCATTTGTTTTTGCCACTTTAAAATCACAACGTGACAAAGAGAAAACAAAATTAGTTCCTGCTAAACACCTTTCATTTTTTTATTGAGTAATTAGAATGCAGGTGTTTCTAGATTACATTCCACGACTTTTAAAAATTAGTATTAATTCTTCTGTTGTATATACAGTTTAGACACTAGTTTCTGTGTGTATATATCAATTGTAAATTTCACGTACGGTGGCAGGAAAGAAAGATTGTAATTACTGGTATTTATACTACCTATTGGTTCTAGTTGTTGTGAAAAACTTCGCTCATGACAAAGCTTTCAAGTTGTTCATAGTAAAAATAAATCTGCTTTGAGGAGCATTTAGCAGTCTACACCTTGTATTGAAGGTGTGTGTGATGGATAGAAAACAGCTGAAAGATGAGTTTATGCCTTTGTTTTCTCCTTATGGAGAATAAAAGTGGAAAAAGGTCACTTGAATCCCAAAACTTAGTCCACCATGGCTGCATTAATTCAGTCTTGAAGGATCTGGAGAAATCTATTCTACAAAGTGTAAAGCACTTCCTAACTCTATATAACAAACACAAGTAGATTGGTAAATAACAAAGATCCGTAATAGTGAACCAGACACAACTATATTTGACACAGAACTGAGATCAGACATTAGCATCATCTCTCTCAGCAACAGGAAATTTGCTGTGTAAAATTGCAGATGTTCTTAGAAATTGGGCCATGACATGGGCAAGATGGCAAGATACGTAAATGAAAGTTCCTGAACATTATTTTCTGATACGAAATATTTTTATAATAATCACTTTATATCTGCAATGTCAAACAAGTTGTATCAACTACATACACAAGAGACTTTAATGACATGGCAGCCACAAGGATACCCTATAGAGGAAGTGAATTTACGTTCCTCCCTTTTCCGTATCCATTCTTTAGCATTCCCACTCTTTTTCAGTTTACTTTATCTGAGGGTTAGAAATATGCAGTTTGCTCCATACCGCTCAGCAGGAGATGCCCTAATACAAAATAATGTGGTGCAAAGACATCCGATGCGGCTATCTTTCTAACTCAGGTGGAGGTGCCAAAGCATCTGATACTCGAAAGAATTGCACTGCAAGCTTTATTTTTTCTTCTTCTGTTTGGGAAACTTAGTAAGCTCCAACTTAAAATATGTTAGCTTGCTTTCTCTGCTGTCAAAAGTCTGTTGATGATGCAGGATTGTGTGTCAGCTTTAGAACTAATCAGACCATGTAAACATCATCTATTAATATCTTCGGAATATCTGATTTCAGTAGAAGAGCTATTTGTAATTAATGTTTTAGGCAGCTATCCAGAAGACAGCTTGCGTTCATGTTTTCCTGTGTGTGTTTCCTCTCTAATAATATCTTACATTTTGTTACTGAATGTGACCTTTTTAAAAAATTTGTCTCTGCTTTTGATATTTTTTTGTTGTCTTGAACCAGGAAAGTAAGTAAGCATATCCTTAGCTTAAGCGACTTCAGAACTTAGCTGGACTGGTTGCTGCATGTCTTACACTGTTTACTGAACAGTTGAGTATTTATCATCCCTGAGAGGTCTGATGTTTGTGTATTCGTACCTGAATGGAGGAATTCACAGATGGTTTTCCCTGAGTAAGCAATACTTGTAATTTGTGCATTGATAGCTCTGGCTACTGTTACATATTTTCTGTTGTCTCTGAAAATGAAACATCTGTACTGTGTTCCCAAACTGGAGTGGTGTTTAGGACTTATCAGTGGTGTGTGCACTTAGTTTTTGGTATGATACATGTTTCTTCTCCTGAAAATCCTTAGGGTAGGTTTTCTTCCTTTCAGCTGTTCTTATTTTAAACCTGTAATTTTGATAGCTAAAGCAGCACAACAACATAGAAGATACATTCATTACAAGGAATGAAATAAGACTCTAGTTCTGCAAAACCTTCTACACCTGCATTGCTCACCTCTTTGGATCCCATTGGAATTAACGAGGTCGCTAGCTGAAAAATTGGACAGATACTTCTGAATTTGCAGGAGCAAGCGTTTTATCAATAGTTTTTTTGTTGTTTGAAATGTCAGTGTTATGAAAGTTCTCTTCTTTTCTCCATAAGGGGTTAGAAATGTAATAGGGAAAGTTCTAGGAACTGAAACAGCTTTAGTTTTGGAGCATCAGAATTTACTTTGTGGTTGAGGAAGAGGAATTGTGCTTTTCTAAGAACCTTGTTCCGCAGTCTTACAGTTAGGTTGCAAGTGCTGACTTTGTCTCTGAAGTTTTTCCTGTTACCAAACTTGTCAGGTTGTGAAATACAAAGGCATTAGTAAAAAAAGAAGGAAAAGGAAGAACCTTATTGGTATTTTATTGGAAATGTTTAAAGCATGAGAAAACTACTACTAAGTTAAATGTTTGCATTGTATTTAAAAAAAAAAGTAGTAATCTTGAATTAATTTAAAGTTCACAATTAGCCTGGATCACAGGTGGCAAGAAGAAATTTTAATGATAGACTGGCCCAGGCCTTGAGGTAAATTATGCATAATTATTCATAACTGCTATTTTTGGCTTGCTTGCATTTGTCCTAGACCTCTGCCTGAGGAAACAATTTGAAATAATTAGTGTGCGAGTGCACTGACAATGATGAATGAATCGAATGCATCTGGTGCCAAACATGGATCTTGATAAGAAGCAGATAACTTTGGCAACTGTGGATTTTTTTTTTTTTTTTTAAATATCTGAGGCTGGGAACAGTTTGTTCATTTTATTAGGCTGACATGCTCAAGGTAGAAAATTACCACTCACTGGGCCGTGATCAAAGTGCAGCTAGGAATTCTAGCATTGCGAACACGAAACAGGTCTGCAGACTGTGTGCGCAAATATTCAGGGCAAAGAAAATGAAGGGGGGATATTAAGGCGGCACATTTTGAACACACGAGTCAGAAAAGCCAAAAGTTAATGTTCCAACAGCAAAATGCATTGCTTACCTTATACAGGTTGCGGGCATGTTTTACGTAAATATTCAGCAGTGTAAATACAGCTGTATGTCATTACTCAGGGAAAAGCAAGAGCAGAAACAACAAGATTCTGGTCGGATTCATGCAT
The DNA here is from genome assembly GCA_013389945.1 of Fregata magnificens. Classification (NCBI taxonomy): domain Eukaryota; kingdom Metazoa; phylum Chordata; class Aves; order Suliformes; family Fregatidae; genus Fregata; species Fregata magnificens. The sequence goes on along the minus strand of WAAD01024177.1, from coordinate 13,314 downwards.
TGTAACTTAGTTAAGAATGCCTATGGGGTGTTTGTTTCTTTCTCTGGCTTGAGTGCTCGGTTTCTTGTCTATGTAATTGACTTTACATGGTTTTAGATGCAGAGGAATATGAGGCTCTTTTTAAATAAAAGTGTTTAATGAAGAGGGGAAACAATGCATTTCAATTAGTATGCCCAAGATAGCTCATTTTTATCTTGTTAGACTAGTGAAAGAACTCTTAATAGTTTTGCGTTTGCTCATTATAAATTGAATAAAACAAGAAGAGGGCACAAGATAGTGTTCAGGTCAGTGACTCAATAACTTAGCTATGACTGGCAGTCTCTCAATGCAGACACTATGTGGCTCATAGTTACTACCTTGAAATTATAACATTGGGAGTAAAGTTCTCTGAAACAAATGTGGCTGTAAAGAAAGATTTTTCAGACTGAAATGCAAGGTATAAATTTGACAGAAGAGCTGACAAGTTGGGAGCTGAGCTGTTTACTCACTTTTGTCTCTATGTGTTTCAGGTAAAGTTGTTACAATGAGGATTTAAATTTTCCAGCTTGTCAACTGCTGCTGCATGTGCTGTCTTTTAAAGGAGTTTCTTGGTGACACGCATTTTATGCATTTGATTGGATCTTAAACTCTGTGTGAACTCAAACAGGAGGAGTTTAGTAAGTCTTCCAGCTAGTCTTCCAGCTGCTGCTTCTATATGTAATTAATGTTTTTTCTAGTGATTTTTCTAATGAGAATCCCAACATTGCCCCAGAAAACTTACACCTGTGTGGGTAGTACCCACTACAGAGCTCTACTGTGTTGTGGATGCCTTTGGCAGAATACGGATATAAAGAAAATTTTAGCCTATCTAAGAGAAATCCCTGTTCCTAAGAGAAGTTCTGCTGTGATGATATGTTTGTATGATCAGATATTTTTTCTTGTAAACATCTCTCAGGGCTATGTCCAGATCCCCTAAAATATTGTTTGCTTGTTCTTTAATCTCAGTGGTCTCTGGATCTGCTGCTTGGTATTGATGTGGGAGGAGACTAAGGAAAGAAAACATTGTGAATGACTGTCTTCAGAGTCTTTAATTAATCAGTTCAGAAATATAAAAAAAAGTGAGCCCAAGTATTAGATGCTGACTCACTGCATAAGCACCATTCAACTTGTACACTGAGAAGCAAAATGTCTAACTAGTATGGATCATTTTAGATCATTTCAATTGCCAAAGACCCCAGAAGCAAAACTCCTGACAGTCCTGAGGCTACAGGTAAAATGCCAAATGAATGCCTGAGCCAAAGACTCTGGCAGTCAGGCTGCTGAGAGCCTTTTTCATTGCCTTCGTTCTGGAATCTGCCTCTCCTCGTGACTGGTGAGCTTCTGTGTCCAGCTCATGAAGCTGAGCCTACTCAGGCGTTGTCTCTCTGCAGCCTGGGCTCTCTGCTGAGCAGGTGTCCTAAGATATATCTAAGTGGATACTCCATATCCATTGTCCAAACCCAGGGACATCTTGACCTGTGGCCAGAAGTTGGAATACAATTTTTGGTTGCCCTGTAAACTGGCTCTCTCCAGAAGTATCTGAATCCAGGCCAGATCTTACTATTCAGCACAGTTTCCCACTCTCCTGGAACACAAAGGTCCTGTGGGAAAAAAGATGTATAATCACCTAATTAGGCAGTATCATAATGCAGATGCACAGTGGAGCAGAGTTAGATTTCCATGTCTCAAAGAGCATACAATTGATTGACATTTCAGTGGCTCTGTGAAGAATGAGAGGAAATGGTATTATTTTTCTGCATTCCTGTCTTTTTGAGGATCTGGTGGGGATGCTTTCTTTCAGGAGGTGTTACCGGCCTTCTAGTAAAGAGTTTGCAGCTCTGGAATCAGCCTACCATTTGTCTTCTGCACTGTCAGGATCTTTTGACCTGTTGGGCAAACCCAGCATCTTGATTGATTCCTGCTTCCCATTACCACTCGGTGTTCCATGGGAGATGGAGCAAGGGTAGTGTTTCTTGGCAGGCAAAAGTGTTAGCTGATAGTGCAGTAATTTTTAAAAGATGATAATTGGAGCACTGGATTAATGTCTTTTTTCAAACTAGCAGGACTAAGATAATTAAAAAATAGGTTGTGAGCTCTTGTAAGTTGTTAAAGCTGCTTATAATCACAAAGTTTATGTAGGTTTTTACTCTCTTGAAAACCTTGCCACATGTTGCAAAATGCTAATGCCTGCTGCTGTTCACTCAGCTGTACTTCCTTATGTGCAGTGGCTTAAAAAGTAATGAAGCTCAGACTATTTTGTCAGTGTTAGGGAATTATATCTGGACAATTAAATTCAGTAGCTTGTTCCACAACTGGCAGAATAAAGCCATTTTTATTTTCTCCAGACTGATATCCTAACCCTAGCTTGCCCACAAATGTCCTGTGACTTCTCTCCTTCATAGCAGTGCCATTACTCTAGTGTCCATCGTCATTCCTTTTGTAGAGTTTCAGACTGATTCCTGTATACACTAGCTTTCTCACTTGACACTTGTCATCTTCATTCACTGCCCCCTGAACTTCAGTGAACAACTGGCAGTCCTCTTATGGCAGACTTAGCTCCGAAAAGTGTGTGCGTGTGTATGTGCGTGCACTATCTGGATGGCCGGCCAAGCAGCTGTTAAGTCAGATGATAGCCTTGCCCTTCAAAAGGGGCATTGTATTTCTTGCCTTTACCTGTCCACTGACTTTTACAAGGCCCATAGAAATCCTTTGAGACCCCAGTCTTCTAAAATTTAGTTGAAATTGGCTAATAGATTCCAAAGTTAGTGGGGGCAGTGTGGATGGGAGAGGGGGGAATAAAATTGGTTGGCATAATTATGAAGCCTTGTGTCTTGGGGAAACCAGGCTATAACACCTGTTTTTCTGCCTTTTGCGGAGGAAGTAATAGGTGATTAGCTGAATCTTATCTGTTGGTTTGGGATCTTAAAAGTTTTCCAAAGTGTGTTACATATTTGTCTGATTCCATAAAGTGTCGAATTTGCACACAGATCTGACTAGAAGTGAAAGATGTGTGAAATAGCTTTTGGTAGTCAGCTTCTTATTCCCTAAATGCCTGATGAGGTTCATGTAGGATGTGTTATCAGGAGTTACGTGGAGTATATTGTACTAGTAAGATGTCACCTCTCTCTACAGACCCTAATCTTTCTGCTGAGTTTGGATCGCATACAAATACCTGATGAAAAAGGCTAAAAGCCTTTGCTTTGAATGTGTTCTATGGAGACATTCTTGAGAAAATGTGCACGCCTTCTGGAGGAAATACTGCTGCCAGTATTACGTCCATAGGAATCTCTTTGTCAAGCGTGCAGTTGGCCTGACAAAAGGGTGTTTTGGGGGTTTGAGAAATTCAAATTTGTTCTGTTCCTATTAGCTTTGTTTTATAACAGTTCAATTCTGCTGTTCTTTGTCCCAGCTCATAAAAAGAAACGTTTAAGACATTTTTTGATTGTAGGTAGGTATGTTTCTCAGTCAAGCTCTTCTGTGCACACGTTCATAGCAGGCTCACCTTCTACCTGAAGAAGTGAGTCTTGGTGAATATTTCTCTTTGTCAGTGGGCCAAAATCATGCAAATGTGGATTTCTCAGTTGATGATTAATAAGATCAATTGATACTTCTCATAATTAAAGCATGACAATGATATCAGGAATGCCTGCTCTCCTGAGTAATGTATTTCCAGGTGGAAGCCTGGCAGGTTCAATTTCATGGTGTCGCAATGTAAGTGCAGACATCTGTGGAAAAAGAATCAACTGCTGAAAATGATCAAATGTGAACTAATCAGGATGAATGACGTTTTCTGAGGGAAAGAAGTGAGTGCTTTCGTGCTGGCTGAGTAGGAAGAGACAGAATGTTTGGTTAGGGTGTTTTTCTGTGGTTTTTTTTTTTTTTTTAACTTACCATAATTGATGTTTAATTCTTGAGGTTTTTTTCTTATGGAAGGAGTGATACTGCAAAGATTGATTGCTTAGAGCTTCTTTATAGGCCTAATTTTCTTTCTGGAGAAAAGGACTGAACCCTGGGTTTGGGGGAAATTACCATTTCTCTTTTGCAGCCATTTAAAAAAAATGTAAAATTTTCAGTGTAATGAAACTGGGAAGATTAACAGACTTAAGTAAATAATTTAGCCTTCAAAGGCTATTCAGTGGTCCTAGAACTAACTGGATTTTTATATGGTTATAGAAACAAGAGTAATTTACTCTTTACCTGTAAAACTACTCTTCCCAAAGCACATCTATATACAGTATTTCACATGGTTTTTGTTTTGCTGTGGGCAAATATTTTGGTGTAGATTTTCATGTAATTTGAATTTGCTAGATATTTTTTTATTTTACAGTGTACTCATTTCCCAAAAGGCAAAATGGGAAGGATAATTTCTCTGAGGCAACAGGATGGGACTGTGTACTGGTTCTTTCCAGATGGAAGTGTCGTGTAAATAAGAAACTTCTTTGAGGAGGAGAATATGAAAAGGTTTTCTTTGTAGTGGATAAACTTATTTTATTGTTAGGGTCTGAAGCTGTCACTGCCAGTCTGTGGACTAAGTATGGTAATAGCTGGCTTGAAGGTTATTAGCATCTTCTTATACATGCTAACAGCTGCACAGACATTGAGGATGGTGGTGGGTGGGTGGGTTTTTTGGTAGTAGAGTTTTTTGGGGTTGGGGTTTTTTTTTTTTGCTTGTTTTGGTTTTTTTGAGGGGTGGGGGTGTTGTGATGGTTTTTAATATAAGCCTAAACAGAAAAACCTTGTTATTCATCCTGTATCTCTGCTCTTCCTTGCCATGTCAGGAGCCCGTTGTGGGGCTAACCATCCTCAGCTATTACTAGCTGCCTAATCGTGTTGGCTTGCAGTAGAGGGCTGAGGCAGGGTGCTGGGGGGGAGAGGGCACTGGCACAGGCAGCCAGGTGCTGCTGATGGCCTGGCAAGTAACATGCAATTTAAAACCTAACTGAGCTGTACCATGCTGCACAGGCAGGTCTGGACAACAAAAGGCACATGTGTCCTTCGTAAGCTTCATTAACTCTTTTAGAAGAGAGAATGCTACTTTGACATATTAATTAGTTACCATGCTTTCTTTTACTCCAAGTTAACCTTTGCTTTGGTCACTTGATTCAAATTACTGATAATTGCAAGGCTGTTAGAGGTCTGTTTATGCAAAGTGTACTTAAAGGGGCTTTGCTGTCTGAGTGGGCAGGGAAATGTTTCATATCACTTTAAGGGCTGCTGGATTGTGCTTGCCATACACTCCTCTCCTTAAAAAGAGAAAGAGCAACCAAGGAGAAACAAAGCAAAGATAAACCAGCAGAATACCAAAAGAAGTTACTGCTAAGGAAACCAGTTCTTCTTTGGAAAATAAATGGAATAGTGAAAGAGTGGTCTGATATGAAGTTGTTAGGCAAAGAAAATATTTGCAATGTTATTTCCTGCATTATGTTACAATACACTGTGCTCAGAAGTTACTGACTTTCAGAAAGTTCAATACATTTTTTCATTTTTTACATGAGTGCTGAATAATGTATTTTACTCCCACAGAAAAAGAGTAAGATTTTGGATTGTTTGTTGAAACTTTCTCGCTAAAGTAAGACTAAAAAAAATGTACAGGTTAACTTAAACTGGTATAGTTTTGTGGATCTCCTCTTTTTTTTTTTTGTATAAATGTTTAACATTGTGCCATGTTTAATATTTTCCTTAACAGGTGTAAGAAAAAAAACACCAAACTTTTTTTGTAACGTACTTTTTTTTTTTTTTTAAACAATGAAAGCAAACAATGCTTTTCACAAAATGTTCTTTTGACATCGTTTCAACTTTTCTCTGCTATTTCAGTCAACGCTAGTGCCTGGAATCTCTATATAGTTTTGATTGCTCCCCAAAGGATCAGGTTTCTGTTTTTATTGATAAGATATTTGAATGAAAAATTTCACTCTGACTTAATTTCTAGGATTATTTGCAATGTGTATTTTCTGTTAGCTGGGTATTGTTTGATGAGCACAAACAGAAAGATGGTTTTAGCCAAACTTTGTCCAATTATGTCTTCTTAGCCAAGGTCTCAGTTTTCAGAAAATAGTGGCATAAAAGCTGACTCTGTCCATTTGTATGTACAAACATTTGCATTCAAATGTTACAGAAATATCCACTTGAGTTTTCTGATTTGTAGTTAGGACACAAACCAGGACATTACAGTTACTGTAAACCGGGACACTTAGACTGATAAAACATGAACTTCTGTTTTGAGATGTGTTGTATTCTTCTTGATCTGATAATTCACTGTAAAAAGGCACGGGACCCTCTTTTTCAAATCTATGCTGTAAAATAGCATCTACCATTCAGACAGAAAGCTTTTTCTGGGCAGAGATGAGCCATTCTTACATATTCCTATTATGCCTTGCACAATGGGATTGTTCCTTCTTAGTACTACCACTTTTCAAGTAATAAATGTAGCAGTAAAAATACTTTTCCCTGAACTTATCTCCTACAAAAAAGTGCCATTATCTCGCTGTCAGGAACATTAAAGTTTCTTTTTTTTTCGTTAGGTGACCTACTTTGTAGGGCAGATTCTTCTTAGAATTCTTCCTTTTTCCACAACCAATCTGTCTGTACTTTTTATTGTGTAAATCTCAGTTTCTTTGTCATTTAGTGCATTGTAAATAATTCTAATTCTAGTTAAATCTTCAATTTTAAGTTAGTGCCATATTTTGTGATCGTAAACCAGGAATACTAACGTGGATCTTAGGTCATTTCTGCGAGACAGATTGGTTTTATACAAATACGTATTTAAGTTCATCAATGTAGAGAATAAGATTGTTTTGGAAATTTAGAAATTAATTTTTAATTAGCATAGTTTCATGCTAGGGCATTTACATTGTTCATTGTAGGAGATTTGGTTGATTGTTATTCTGACTGTTAAAAGATGTAAAGCACAGGAGCAGGTGTTGTATGCCAAAAGAAATGTTGTTTGAGTACCTAAAAATAATGTACTGCAGCTGCCTAAGGTGGAAAAAGTCTTCCAGTCTCTTCATGATCTGCTGCTCTTCCAGAAGACCTGCAATAAAGCGAAAGTGACCTCCAAACAGTTCAGTAGTGATATGGGAAAAGAAGGGCTTTTTATAGTGACAAGACAGCCTGAACAAAAATGGCATAGGCTGCTTTCCTGCTAGCGGTTTTAGCTGCTAGTTTTGTACTGTGCTTTCTCCCAAGCTTGGTATGCGGTAGGTAATTCGAACTACTTTTCTGCCATTACACATTTTTGATATTGCAATAACTCAGCAAGACCTTTTTTCATGTAGCCGTACAGTGTGCAGTGCGGTGTTCTAAGATTTGATGCAAAGGATCATTTCAGCACAGGTATACCATAGCCCTCTACAGATACATGTGCCACAGGTGATGGGGGTTAGTCTTCACTGTAAGGAATATCATCTACTTCCTTATGATTTTTGAAATGATTTGCTTGCTGGATGGTTATTCTGCAGGGCTGATGTCTGCTGAGTATTGCTTTTCATTTCAAGTGCTGTCTGTGAGACAACTAGCCAGACATTTTAGAATGAAGCATGTGATGATGGGGCGTGTGTTAGCATGCAGTTGTCTTACATGACCATCATTCATATGTTCTGATGCCTTTTGAACTTGTTACACTTGTCACATCTCTGTTTTACTGAGGGGAATTCTATCACACTGATATGGTTGTCATCTTTCTCTTCCCCCAGTTTAAAACAAAAACAAAGAAAAAAGTATTTAAGAATTTCCCAAATACTGACCTCAGCTACGTCATCCCGGAAGGAGTACCCATCATTACAGGGTGCTCTCAGTCTTTGTCTCTTACGCTTTTCTTCTTCAAAGCCGGTGGCTGTGTATAACTGTTGATGACATGAATTTGGCCACCCCCAAAAGTGATTTGGTTTTTTATCTCTGGTGTTATGCAGAGAATGTCTCTTTCTATTTGTAAAAGATACGTGACCTTGTCTTTTTTTAAAAACCCTTTCTTACATTTCTCTGTTACCCTGTATATGCTGATGAGCACAGAAATCTGTTAAAGACCAGATTGTCTTAATTAGAACAGCTACACATGCTTGCTTGTACTGTTCTTCAGAGTCATGAATAAGAAGTTGTTAAATGCAATCTCATTTCATTCTTCCCTACGTGGATCACACGTGCAGTCACCCCAAAATTGCTGTCATGACTGAATTAGCACTGTTTAAATAAATGACTGCCAAGTATAGCTTGGAAAGAATTCACAGAAATTGTGTTCCTACTGTGAAGTGAGAATACCTTCCCTGCTGGTGAAGGGGATGGGGCCCTGAGGGTACAGACTTGTGGAATAGAAAATGTTGTTGATTGGGTCTGAGGGATCATAGAAGGAGGTGTCTGTGAAAGTGCTTTTATGTAAGAACAAAAGACCTTGTACAGGTACTCTGTACAGACTCTTGTTTCTCATCCTTGGTTTAGATCACAGTTGTCTCATCATAATTTAGAGAAGCAACTTTGTGACCTCTGTGCATGCAGTTGCTATAAAGGGCAGTTACCAAGTTACCGATTTAACCTTAAATCACCTGCAAACTGGTACTGTTTTAACTGAGGTTTGTGCTGTGCTTGCTGGTACTATTGCTGAGATGGACAACTTCACTTTCACAATCAAATGGTTTGTGCCAGACACAGGATGCTCTTCTGAGAATCAGAATGAGGTTGCTCTGTAAATTATGCAGGAAACCAGCAATGCTGGATCTGTTATAAACTCTTTGCTGCAGTGTATAGAATGATATCAGTGTGGTAGGGGAAGTAACCTAGAAAGCAAGTATGTGGATCTAGGTGTCTTTTTACCAAAGCTAGCTGCTTATGTTTGGGTCATGGTGAACTGATGATGTGCTTATGGGTAGGGTGCCAGGTGCAGGACTTTGCACTTCCCTTTGTTGAACTTCATGAGGTTCCCGTCAGCCCATTTCTCCAGCCTGTTAAGGTCCCCCTGAATGGCAGCATGACCCTCTGGCATATTAGCTATTCCTCCCAGTTTTGTGTCATCAGCAAACTTTCTGAGGGTACACTCAGCCCCATCATACAGATCATTAATGAATATGTTCAACAGGATTGTACCCATTATTGACACTTGGGGTACACCGCTAGTTACTGGCCTCCAGCTAGACTTTGTGTCACTGATCACAACCTCCTGAACTTGGCTGTTCAGGCAGTTTCAGTCCACCTCACTGTCTAGTCATCTAGCCTATACTTCGTCAGCTTCTCTGTGAGCGTGTTATGGGAGAAAGTGTCGAAAGCCTTGGTGAAGTCCAGATAGACAATATCCACTGCTCTCCCATCTACTAGGCTGGTCATTTCATCATAGAAGTTTATCAAGTTGGTCAAGCATGACTTCCCCTTGGTGAAGCCATGCTGACTCTTCCTGGTGATTTTCTTGTCCTTTGTGTGCTTGGAAATGGTTCCCAGGACTAGTGGTTCGATCACCTTCCCGGGGATGGAGGCTGACCAGCCTGTGGTTCCCCAGGTCTTCCTTACTCCCCATCCCTCTGTTCCTGCCCCAACCTTGGAACTGGCATTAAGACTTTGTGATTATTGATCATAGTAGCCACTCTTGTGGCTTTATTTAGGGGTCGGGGTTTTTTGTTTGCCTTTGGTCTGGTTTTGGTGTGTTTTTGCCAGGTTGACATTCAGATGGATTTTTCCATCTATCAGCTCCTTGCATTGCCACTTTAAAACTAATGCAGGGAGCAGAAGAGAAGGTAGGAGTAGGGCAGAGCAGAACCAGCAGTTAAGCTATTGTAGAGCCATGACTTCACTGACTGTGCAAGTTCAATCAGTTTTCTGTGTGGTGGTTAGAGGTCACACGCACATTTCTGTACTCTTCACAAGAAAAAGACATCAGATAGAGAGTATTTTGGCAAGGTATTTTGTTTGTTGTGTTTTAATTTCAGCTTGGTGTTGCAGTAGTTAGACAGTGGTTATTTCTGAAGGACAGTGTCTTGGCAGAAAGTGAATTTTAAATTATGCCTGAGAACATTGTGTTAGACAATCTTGAAAAAANAGATAATGCACATAAAATCTACACTATATATACACACTCTTTTTCTGCAAGGGCACAAACTTGATCAAAGAAGAGTTTCATCTTTCTACCTTTCTATCTGGTCAGCCTTTCTTCCAATGATGACTAAGAAGTGCAAAAAGATGTATGAGAGAATCACAGCATGGCTGAGGTGGGAAGGCACCTTTGGAGATTGTCTAATCCGACTCCCCTGGTCAAGCAGGGTCACTTACAGCAGGTCGCTCAGGACCATATTCAGTCAGGTTTTAATATCTCCAGGGTTGGAGAGTCAACCTCTCCGTGAAACCTGTTCCAGTGTCTGACCACCCTCACAGTGCAGAATTTTTTAACTTATGTTTAAATGGCATTTCCTGTGTTTCAGTTTGTGCCCATTGCCTTTTGCCCTGTCACTGGAAACCACTGAGCAGAGCCTGGCTCCATCCTCTTTCCACCCTCACTTCAGGTATTTATGTACATGCATAAGATCCCCCTGAGCCTTCTCTTCTCCAAGCTAAACAGACCAAGCTCTCTCAGCCTTTCCTCATAGGAGAGATGCTCCAGTCCCTTAATCATCCTTATGGCCCTTTGCTGGACTCTCTCCAGTATGTCCATGTCTCTCTTGTACTGGGGAGCCCAGAACTGGACACAGGACTCCAGATGTGTCTCACCAGTGCTGAGTAGAGGAAGGATCACCTCCCTTAACCTGCTGGTGATGTTTACCTGCTAGGATGCTGTGTAAGATGCTGGTGGCCTTCTTTGCCGCAAGGGCACATTGATGGTTGATGATCCACTTAGTGTCCACCAGGATCCCCAGGTCCTTTTCTGCAAAGCTGCTTTCCAGCTGGTCAACCTTCCGGCCTGTCCCTGGTGCATGGGGCTGTTCCTTCCCAGGTGCAGAACTTTGCACCTCCCCTTGTTGAACTTCATGAGGTTCCCGTCAGCCCATTTCTCCAGCCTGTTAAGGTCCCCCTGAATGGCAGCATGACCCTCTGGCATATTAGCTATTCCTCCCAGTTTTGTGTCATCAGCAAACTTTCTGAGGGTACACTCAGCCCCATCATACAGATCATTAATGAATATGTTCAACAGGATTGTACCCATTATTGACACTTGGGGTACACCGCTAGTTACTGGCCTCCAGCTAGACTTTGTGTCACTGATCACAACCTCCTGAACTTGGCTGTTCAGGCAGTTTCAGTCCACCTCACTGTCTAGTCATCTAGCCTATACTTCGTCAGCTTCTCTGTGAGCGTGTTATGGGAGAAAGTGTCGAAAGCCTTGGTGAAGTCCAGATAGACAATATCCACTGCTCTCCCATCTACTAGGCTGGTCATTTCATCATAGAAGTTTATCAAGTTGGTCAAGCATGACTTCCCCTTGGTGAAGCCATGCTGACTCTTCCTGGTGATTTTCTTGTCCTTTGTGTGCTTGGAAATGGTTCCCAGGACTAGTGGTTCGATCACCTTCCCGGGGATGGAGGCTGACCAGCCTGTGGTTCCCCAGGTCTTCCTTACTCCCCATCCCTCTGTTCCTGCCCCAACCTTGGAACTGGCATTAAGACTTTGTGATTATTGATCATAGTAGCCACTCTTGTGGCTTTATTTAGGGGTCGGGGTTTTTTGTTTGCCTTTGGTCTGGTTTTGGTGTGTTTTTGCCAGGTTGACATTCAGATGGATTTTTCCATCTATCAGCTCCTTGCATTGCCACTTTAAAACTAATGCAGGGAGCAGAAGAGAAGGTAGGAGTAGGGCAGAGCAGAACCAGCAGTTAAGCTATTGTAGAGCCATGACTTCACTGACTGTGCAAGTTCAATCAGTTTTCTGTGTGGTGGTTAGAGGTCACACGCACATTTCTGTACTCTTCACAAGAAAAAGACATCAGATAGAGAGTATTTTGGCAAGGTATTTTGTTTGTTGTGTTTTAATTTCAGCTTGGTGTTGCAGTAGTTAGACAGTGGTTATTTCTGAAGGACAGTGTCTTGGCAGAAAGTGAATTTTAAATTATGCCTGAGAACATTGTGTTAGACAATCTTGAAAAAAACAAACTCCTGTCCAAAATGTCCCATCTTGAATATTGCAAAATGGTCACTCTTATCTAAATTGCCACACTCTGCATGTGGAGGTATCCAGTTTGCTGTAGTCAGACTACAGCTTGGCTCCAAAGAACATGAGTGTATTGCCTCCATATTCTGTCACCTTCACACCCTTCTGATTTAATTAGAAGTTGCTTTCCTAGCTTTTGGAAAGATGCATGAATTTACTCCACCCTCCTCTCTCTCTCTCTCTCTCTGGCCTTCATTATATTTACTTGCTGATGCAGACCTTGGTCTCTCTGCTTCTTCCCCACAGTTCCAAGCGGCTGGGAATAGTTCTTGTACAAACTGCCACCTTTACGTTTACAGTACTTCTTTTTTCCCAACATTGATTCTTTCTTTTTGTCTGAGTCTCTCACTTGATTCAGTTACAGCTTTCTTTCCTCGACTCCTTTGTCCATGATAGTTTCTGAATCATACCCACTTTTGCATTGGATTTTATATCCTCGTTTAGTCTTTTCCCTTTTCTGATTGCCGCAGCATTCTTCTTTCCTCATTTCTTGTCACTTACTGTTCTTCTCTCTGTTGCCTGGTCTGGTAAGCCTGACATCCTTTTGTCCCCACTTCTTCTCTCCCACCTAGGCTTCTGATACTTTTAAGTGTTTTGTGGGGTTTTTTTTTTTTAATTTCCCTAAAATCTGTATTTTGTCTTCTTTTCACTTGGGAAAAACATCCTTGCCTTTTGAGATAGAGCAGTACAAACACTTTATAATTTGTTCTGTGCATTTAGGTTTCTTCTGTAAAAAAAGCTTGTTCAAACTGGATTCATTCATAAATATCATTTGAATGTTTTGTGTGAACAAATTTCAGCTGTGGGAGGCTCACGATGAGGCTTTCTGTGTGATTAATCATTGCATGCTGATGTTTCTGTTTCCTTGCTAAGATTACAAAAACTGTGTCAAACATCTACCTAGAAAACTGTTCTGCTTGCTTTTCCTGTCTGTCCCCCCTACACCTCTAGGAAATAAAGCAAAACCATTGCTAAAACGAATATGTAACCCCTGAACAACAGCAGCAAGAGTAAACAGAGACTAGCTTGGGCTTTTTTCTAAGTACTATCTGCCCGCCAGTGTAAAAAGAAAAGAAAAAAAACACCCTCAAGAACAAAATTACAGTTTTATACTTGAATTCAAGAACCTGCATACGTGAAAGGTAGTATAAATCATAACTAAATTGTGCTTTTACTCTCTTG
>WAAD01024175.1:33399-76110 GCA_013389945.1 Fregata magnificens | reverse complement strand
CCAACCTAATGATTCTATGATTCTATGATTCTTAAGGGGTTGAAGCTGCAGAAAACATTCAGGAATTGCTCATGTGGATATTTTGTGTACATTCAGGATTTTACTGTAAGTTAAATCTATTCGTGGTTGATAAGGACTGCAGAACAAGGCTCTGGGTGTAACACAGTTTTTTCCCAATTCATACAGTAATATAGTGATTTTACACCATCAAACATTCTCCTTTGGAAATGTTCACTTTTCAGAGGCTACTTTCTACATGCAGAGCTACTATTATATTAGAAACTCAAATCATCTATTTTCCTAGCAATTGCTCCCCAATTGTACTTTTACTCTTGCTTTCCAGGCAGCTATTTCTTTTAGGCTTGATTTAACATGTGAGGGTGTATGAAACCTTGTGTTGATACCAACAGGAGTCTAGTCAGAGAATGGTACTTGAAATTATATTTATGGTGCATGCTTTCTCTACTCTTTCACAACAGTTCCCAGTTACATGCAACCTTATTTTCTCTTACAGAGTGTTTTTGTGATCATAGGAAGCATTCAACCACAGTGGTGCTTGTGCCCTCTTTCAGCATAGTTGTCACATTCATTTCCTAGCAGACCATTTATTCCAAAATTTCTCTTTATGTGTTAGTTCCTCTCATTTTTAAATTTATTTATATACCTGCAATACTTTGGCATCATCTTTGTTACAATATTTTTTTCATTTTCTTCTCCAGAAAATTCAACAGTTTCTGACTTTTTCCTCCTTTCCAGTCCCTGGTGCATTCCCAGACAAAGACATCAGCTGTTTCCCAGCAATATCTACTTGTTTTTTGTAATTTTCCTTTCATTTTCTCTACAGATACTTACTATATTTATTGCCATGCCAGCTTACACCCATGCAAATCTTTACATGCCTTTTTTTCCACATTTTGCACATTTGAATTTAATGTTTATTTTAGATCATTTTAACATCTTAGTATAATTAACACCTGTATATTTTGCATGGTTTCTTTAGACAGCTAATCTGCATTACCAGTATGTTTCACCTTATTGCCTCTCTATTATGATAGTCATAGAAGTTTTATTTGTATTTCCTTCTGGCTTATCCACTGGGTTTCCCTCTACTAGCCTGTGTACTTTCTAGTCCTCTTTTTTTGTATGAAGAAAAATAGTTATTGCAGTTGGAGTCCTGGTCTGGTCTAGAAATGACTACAGGTTATTGGAACAGAATTGCTTCTAATTTGTTTTGAGTGGAATATCTGCTCCTGCTGCTAACCTCCCTCTTTATCATCTCCAACTGATAAAGTATATTCTGAGTTTTTTATGGAATTGGCAATGATGTTAGTCAGTATTTTCATCAGTGTAACAGAGATTTGACTCTAGCCTTAAATCTTAAGAGTACACTGTTTTAATCTCCCACATTCAGTGCATTTTCCCCAAGACATCACCTGCCCTCTTTCCTCTTTTACTTGTTGCATCCTATTTCTTTTACATCTGCATTATACTTCACTGAGCATATGTCTTTGGATAGTCATTATTTGTAAGACTTTCAGCTTTAAAATCCTTTCTCTTGGTCCTGTGTCTAATGAAAGCAACTGATTGTTGAAACTTGCTACCGAGATGTACGGGCCATAGTTTTCAATTACTTCTTTGCAAACTTGACAGAACTGTCCATGGCCATTTTTCAGGATCTTCATTTTGGAAATGTTTTAATCAGACCTGTGGGTTACATTATGCTGTGCAAAAGAATCCTGCTGCAGTCAACCATATCTTAACCATTGCCCAGAAAATTGCCTGTGATTTCAACATTTTATCCAGAAGAAAAGGCTGAGTCAGAAAACAAAATGCAATATCTTATTTGTTTACAAAGCAAATGCCAAGCAGTTATACTTGTGCTACAGAGCTCAAACAGAAAAGTCAATTTGCCTAACTCGTATCTAGGAACACAGACATGGGAGAGTGTTAGAGGGCAACACGAAGGACATCGCAAAATAAAACCTGCATCAGTTGGCCCAGACATTACTGTAGGATAAAGAAGAATGAACAATAAAAGTCTGAATTATCCACAGCAATGGAATGGGAATATGAGTCTCGATGTGTGGAATACAGAACAGGTAATGGTGAATTGTGGGACAATATTTCCATTGGGGGGTTCTAGTGAAGGTGTGAACTGCACAAGTTAGAACGTAATTCCCAATATGCTTATCTTTTTTGTCTTAAATAATTCATGGCTCCAGCAACATCCAAGCTGCAGGACATTTGCATTTTCTTCTGTTTGACTAGAGGACAGGACAAATACATGCAAATCAATGTTCTTTTTTGGTTTATTTCTGTTCTCTTACTCTTCATTTGTCATGAAGTCAAATAGCTTGACATTTTGACAGCTGACACTATATTCTTGTGGGCACAAGTCAACTGATAAAAAAAATCATACCTGACTTTGACTGTCTTTCAGCTAAGATTACTTCTAGAATAAATAAATCCATGATTTCTTATAATTCTTACAATTTCTACACATGGATGTACTCCTATATTATTCAGGTACTCTGTGATGTCATTCCTGTAAATGCCAATGTTTGCTCGTGTTGTTTGTGCTATGATTTCTGTATTTTGGTAAAGGTTTGGTTGTTTCCCAATTGTTTTATAAAGTTTGCCTGGAGACGGTTTTCAAATACAAGTGGATTTTGCTAAATAGCTTTGAGAAAATATTGGGAGGTGCAAGAACTCACAGAATTGATATGTGCTATAATATCACACTGGTTAAAAAATTCATTTTGTGTGTAGGATAGAGACTAATTTTGGATGTAGGATACCTGGACTGAAAAACTAGTGCCTAAAAGAGTTCAAGACCCATATTTCACAACAATGCTGTAAGTACTGGGCAGGAAACTGTTCCTACGTTTATGTATATTCAAATATTCTTGCCAAGACATCTCTGTCAGAAGCTCCAAGGCTGTATCTATGCATCATTTTATGACACAAAACATCTTTGAGGAGCCTCTGGGTCTGCTGAAGTGAAGCAATTTTTTGGTAGTTACACTTTTCTGTCCATACGATGTGTTAATAAGACCATTCCCAGGTCTTACCTTGACACTGCACAGAGATGTGGTGGTGGGCAAATGTTCAGTTCTGGGAAATTGGAAACCTTCCTGTATCTTCCAGCAGAGGAATAAACCCTTTTTGCTAAGAGGGTTAACTCTCTTAGCCCCACTGTTATACAATTAAAATGCCTGATTCTGTTCTTTCCTGGATTTCTTTCTAGGATACGCTGAGGTGGGGATGTTGTCAAGATGTACTTTGTGTGAGGACTTGCTGAGTCAGAGAGAGAAAATAATTGTTATTAGGATGTTGTAGGATGTATCTAAGATGGTATAAATCCTCAGGTGCCTTAGTCCAAGGAATGGTTGATGTAATCATAGGAAGTAGTCACTCAAAAACATAAAATATTTGGGAAAAACAGAACATCTTGCATTGCATACAGATTCAGGTTCTTTCTTCTGTTGAGAAATTTATTTTTAAATTAAATTCAGTTTGAACTGAACTGATTCTTTCCTCTCCATTTTTCAGTTTCATAGCTCAAACACAAAATCAGTTATTCACAGTGATTTAGTCAGGAATCTTTAACCAGGGATAAGATAGCTCAGACTTGACTGACTCTGCCACTGTACCCTAGTCCATGCTCTTGGCCTTTGCAACCCAGTGTAATTTCTCTTGTCCTAATTGCTTCTTTCTCCCTTCCTTCTGATCTCTCATCCTTTTCCCTTGAGCCTGTCTCACTTTACTTCTCTTATTTTCTTATATAGCCTATACAATCGTTACTACAGCTTTTATATCACAGTAGTATCTCAGTATCTTCTCCCTTCCAGCCCTGTGCAATTGATTTTTTTCTTAATCTCTTTTCTCTCTTATTTTGCTCACTCAAGTTTCCTTTTCCTCTCCTTCTGGTTCTTCCCCTTCTTTATCTCTTATTTATTTTCCCTCCCCTGCTGCTCTTCATCCTCTCTGGTTACCCACTTTCACTTTCTCATCACTCTTATCGTTCCACTGATTTCTACCTCATTTTCCATCCCACTCCTTCTCTGTATTTTTTCAGTTGCTTTCTCCGATGCCTCCTGGTGTGCCCTGTAGCTCCTCTGCTGTCTACTTTCCAGACTTTTAAAAAGTGATTCTAAAACCCTGCAGCCTTTATAAAATAAATCATTTTTCAGCACACTGTTTCTTTTTGCATTCCCTATTACACAGAACTGTCTTCTCAAAATCAGTGCTTTGAGGGAGATGAAGCAAGAAAACAAGTTTCACTGCAGCTACCAAATGTGGAGCAAACTTGCACAGCCTGGAAGAATTACCCCAAATTTCTCTTTACTTTTTCATCTCTGAGAAAACAATTGCCAGTGGTCATTAGAATTAAAAAAAAAAACAATGACAATTTTTAATGACACTTTTTCATGACACTTTTTCATTCCCAACTGAAATTTTTGTGCCATAGAAATAGAATAGAAATTTATTGGAAACGAAGCATCCTCTTTCTCTTATTAGCACAGCCAAAAGCCAACAAATTTTCTTCTTCTTGTTGGGACTGATAGGAACAATTACATTTGGAGATGGATCTCTCCACTCCAGGTCATTCCACTACAGACATCGATTGTCCAAGTCATCACAAAATAATGCTATTCATTACTATTCCTAATCTTTATCAGAGCTTGTACAGCAATGGCTGAATGTAAATATACAGTACTAGCAGCGTAAACAGAGTGAAAGCAATGTCAATACCATATTCAAGTACTGCTCAGCAACACATGGAGAGTCAGCAAAATAGGAAGTTCAACTTGTAAAACTAAGCAATTAATCTTCCAGAATTGGAAGATGCAAAGGCAAACAATGCCCGTTTCTTCTCCCTTTCCTGCCCCTCCCTGCAACATTTTCTGTGCCTTGATTTACACATTAAAAGTTAATTTTTTTTAGGCTTTAAAGTGAGCAAAGAGTTTGTCCTTAGTCTCTGGTGCTCTGATGTCATTTACTCTGTGTGATATTGCATTGCTTACAGAGCATGAAGTCCGTCTTCAGTCATAGCAAATACTTTTGTCAAAATCCTGAATTTGCACATTTCTCAGACTTTCTACTGTAAAAATTACAGTGACTTGGAGAACAGGATTTTTTGTGCAGCCTTCCCTGATGCCCGGTAGACACCCATCAGTAAAATTTTAAACAGACAGTAGTGGTGGGAAAACAAAGAGAAATATTTGTGATGCCAGCACCAGATCCTTGCAGCAAGGTAGCATTGCTGCTGAGTAAAATGAACCACTTTGAGACAGCCCTGGCCATCCCCATGACAACCTATGCCTCTTAAGGCAGTGGAATTCTGCACTTATTCTTTTGTTTCCACTAGGGGTGACCATTCTCCTCACAAGCAAATCATATTAGTCTTACATGGCATTCAAGCTCCTGATAGACAATCTGAAAATCTGAAAACCAGCGTAATGTTACTGTAGAAGCAGTAAAAAAAAGTGAAAGCAAGAAAATTTCTGCACTAGTCTTGGTCACTGAGCACTAAACTTAAGTTTTATTTTTGAAATAGAGTATAAAGTTATTGGAATATAAAGCTATTAGATATGAGAAGAGGTTGGGGGGGTTTGGTTGGGGTTTTTTTGAGGCTATCAACCACGCACATTCATTAATGAAACCACCTTTATCTTATTGTCTCCATATTAATTCTGATCCATGCATCTCAGCAGAGTACAATGACCTTTTTGTGCGTGTTTAGTAATCATAGGTGGGTTATACTTCAGAAATTGAGGTTTAGGTATTTGGGATCTTTCCTGAATCTGAAAGAGCAATCATTCACTTCCTAAATCTGTGGTTTATTTAGTTATCCAGATTAAGTCTCTGGTTGGGCTGACATGCTCCACAGGAGGCTCTCTCTGGGAAGCAGATGTATGTGTATTGCCTCGGATGCTGTTGCATGACTAATGCAGACAGGTAAGCACCAAACACAATGGTATCAACAGCCTTTTGTCTAAATTGGTGGTGAGGAGGCTTATCCATGGCATAGGAGACTTGAGTTGTAGAACCAATTTGAGGCTGTGTATTAACTGATATGTCCACTAAGTTATGCTAAAAAGGGGGTTCTCTTCCTGTTATCATCACCACTCTTTTTCCTCTGGCCACAAACTGGAATAGGTTACCAGGATTAGCAGAGGCTGCTCTCTCTGCCCTCCTCTGTTCAACCTCCCCTTTGTTCCCTCTCTGCCTCAGAATGAGGAGTAAGATTTCCTTTGATCAAAAACTTCTCCATCCTCCTGGAGAATGCATAAGATGAGAGCATAGCTGGCTCCAGCCTTATCTGTTTTAAAAAGAGACAGCCCTCTTCCACTGTGAATTTTATTTCAGGAGAGATCCGGGTAGAGTAAATCCTAAGGGGTAAAAGGCATCTAATAATATCTATCATGTTTCTTTACCTTCAAGATATCCCTGTACCTTCAAAAGAGAGAAGTGATCTTCAAAGGATTGTTTCAGGATCATTTTCTGGATGTCTCCATCTCTGATAACATCTCAGACAATTGAGGTCACCCACTTTTCTCTCCCCTACTACAAGAACAGACAAATTTTAGTCTAAGCAATGGAACCCATTTTTCTGTTGTCCCACATATAAAATGTCAAATTTTTTTTGTCTTAAAATAGCAATTTCGGAGCATTCAATGGTCTTGTGCTTAAGGTATCAGGACATCTGGATTCTGTCCCAGTTTTTCAGAATCAATATTAATTGATCAATATTGATTCTCAGTGGATTAACAAAGTAACAAATAAAACCAACTCTTCTGAAGTCTTTTATAGAACTGATAAAGTAGCGATTTAGTACAAAGATATGTATTCTTGCATTTGTTTTGAGGAGTCGTGACAACATCTGAATTAAACCACTCAGACCTTCCAGCTGAAGTGGAAACACAAAATATGTCAAAATCTAGAAAATAAGCCATAGTTTACCTTTCCTTTTTTTACAGTTATAGGTCATAACACTCAGTACTTCGTGATATTAGAGCCACTGAAAAAGATCCACGCTCCAGGTAGCTCTCTCTCAGAAATTAAAATAACCATGATTTTATAGGCAACTTAATTAGTTCATGATCATGATTAGTTCATGTAGGTTATAGAAAAAACACAGGCTCCTCTCAGTAAGAACTATCAAAAATTTGGCTGTCATAAAATTATTAAAGGAGTTGTTCCCTGTTAATTAAACTAAATGAAGACCATATCATATTACTAATAAGAACAATAAATTATTGAAATACTATATCTTTTATGTTACAAATATTATTGCCATTTTAATTACACATTGACATTAATAAAATATAAAAATGAACACTTAAGACTTGGAGTTAATGTGGGTTTTTTCCAGCTTTTGTGTTTCTGCACATTTTATATCTGTATCAAGGTCATCAGCTCTCAGATAATGTAGCTAAAAATTGATTTCTGAATAGTCTCCTGCTGTGCTTGATGTCATTTTCTGTCCTTATAAAAGACAAGAAACTCCAAGAAGAAGGTAAAATTTCTTTTTTCACAAGATTTTTTCTTTTTATGTCCTATTGTTGCCATTTTTTAACTTGCAGATTCATTTATCTGATGATACACCCAGAAGAAAAGTTAATTATTCTTGGGTTTAATGTTTCTTTCTAGAAATCTAATGTACATATATCTGACAATGCCTTTTCAAATTAGTAGCTTCAGGTACTGAGCAAGAAAATCTTCAAAAACCTTTCTGATTCTTTGCTTTTCTCATTTTATTGAGTTGCTTTTGGTGAAACTATTTAATTATGGTTTGATTTTCCTTGTCTCCCTCAAGGAAAATGCCAAAAAAACCTCTCTGTGGTAAAAAGGGCTTGATCCCCAAAGAGTTATAACAGCAACATTTAAATTTTAGTTGGTCAAGAGGCCAAAAAATAATGCATAAAGTAAAGATTTTTAAAGGACTGTTAATTTTATGCTTAAAAAGAATAAGTCAAAAGCTCATATAGACCATAAAGATACTGCCTTTCTTCTTTTGTCCTCTTCCTTCTTCAGGAAATGTAAAATTGCCACATCTCTTTCATTACATTAATCCTTGTAGCACCTTGCTACCAATACACTTGCACATACTCTCCTGAAGAGAGATGGAATCAGCTGCAAACTTAGAACACGGAATGCGCCTAGTTTAAGTCAACATCTGGAAAATGTTCGTTTCACAAGTTACTTTTGTTGCTATTTAAACAAGTTAGCCTAAAACAGAAAGTTGTGAGTAGATGTGCTGGGTTTGGCTGGAATAGAGTTCATGTTCTTCATAGTAGCTAGTATGAGGCTGTGTTTTGGATTTGAGCTGGAAACAGTGTTGATAATACAGAAGTGCTTTCATTATTGCTGAGCAGTGCTTACACACAGTCAAGGCCTTTTCTGCTTCTCACACCACCCCACCAGCGAGTAGGCTGGGGGTGCACAAGAAGTTGGGAGGGGACACGGCTGGGACAGCTGACCCCAACTGACCAAAGGGCTATTCCATACCATATGACATCATGCTCAGCATATAAAGCTGGGGGAAGAAGAAGGAAGGGGGGGACGTTTGGAGTGATGGTGTTTGTCTTCCCAAGTAACTGTTACATGTGATAGAGCCGTGCTTTCTTGGAGGTGGCTGAACGCCTGCCTGCCCATGGAAAGTAGTGAATGAATTCCTTGTTTTGCTTTGTTTGTGTGTGTGGCTTTTGCTTTCCCTATTAAACTGTCTTTATCTCAACCCATGAGTTTTCTCACTTTTACTCTTCCGATTCTCTCCCCATCCTGCTGCGGGGGGAGAGAGTGAATGGCTGTGTGGTGCTTAGTTGCCAGCTGTGGTTAAACCACAACAGTCGCATACTAGAAGAGTCCTGGGGAAGGGCAACAACACTAAAACGGCCATATGACAAGAAGTAAATATAAGATAAAAAAGGACTTGTTAAAGACTTGAAGCAGCTAAAAGAATTAAGTCATGGAAGAGTCATGCTAGGGAGCCATAGAAGAGAGGATAGCAGCAATCTGAATTTTGCAAGAAAACTGGCAGGCTAAGATAGACAACAGCCTTATTATATTCCTGAATAAGTATACATTAACTCCGGAGCAGGCTAAGACTTGCATTGTCCAAGAACACTCATTAAGAATATTCTAAGCATACAATTTCTCTATCAACAAATGGCTGGTTTCAATTTTTTTCTCCAACTTAAGTACTTCAGAGATGAGTTATGCTGTAAGAGAAAAGCACTGTGACTCACCCACCTGACAGATATTGTTTTCTATGGTTGTCTTTTGGAACATGCAGCAGTGCAAATATTTCAGTGCACGTTTCAGAAGGTGAAGTATCTTGAATATATACACTTACAATATCATATGCTGTAAAAATATCTTTCCTGTGTACCAGCAATGATCAGGATGGGGGACAGGAGTGGGGGGGGAAGGAAGGGTAGTGGTGAAAAAAGAGGGAAAGAAAGGAAGGAAAGGCAGAGGGGAGCACTATGATTTACCAGAACTGTGTTTAAAAATCTTGTTCTTGTCTAGGAAGGAGAATTAAAGTGATATTATTTCTCTCCAGAGAAAATAGTGAGAAGTGAAGATAAATTTTTTACATTAGATTATATTTACCATTGATTTTTTTCTCTGTAATGTTGACTGATCAGTAGAAAGTGAACCACTATCTTGAAATCTGAAACAGCATTCATGATTAAAAAGACCAACCAAGAACAAAAATGCTACATATTGAGACAATTCACTGGATAATTGTCCTTCTGACTCTGCATGCAAATAGAGGGATTCATTTGATCTATACAGATACAGGACAATACTAGGGCAAGAATGAATAATCTTACTAATAAGAATTAAAAAAGATTGGAAAGGGTGAGCAAATTTTTTTCACCGATCTTATGTAGAATCATTTTGAAAGAATTTAAACAAAAACATCAGGGAATATCAGCTGAATATGAAGAATGGGAAACAGAACAGGTTAAAAACATTAGGATCATAAGGAACTTCACTCAATAATTTGGGCAATCATTCAATATTTATTTTTAAGCTTCACCAAGCCAGTTGGTATTTGATGGGACTTTACAGGTTATACCTGACAATGTTTGAGATGGGATTTCCATTATGTTTAGACAAAGTATGAGCTTTATTGCAGTCAGAATGCAATGATAAAAGTGGCGGGATCAAACTACATACAATTATCTGTAGTGGCTGTGTGTATACAATTATATATTCAACATGGTGACAGGTACATAAGCAACTGGAGTTAAGAAGATGGTGTAGTTTTGATTACTTCTTTACCTGAGAAATTGCACAATTTAACAAAATAGATTTTATATGAATTTGCAACCACATTTTCAAAGACTAAAAAGATTTATTACAGGAAAATCCCAGCAATAGTGATGGAAGGCGAAAGCTTGAGCAGGATGAAGGGCTTTCTACCTATGTTCAGACTTTGACTTAGATAGTTCATATAGAGTAAATATTTTAAAAAGATTAGACATGACAAGGATATCTATGGCATAGGTACTGGGAAGCTGGAAAAGCAGAAGTGATCTCAGGAACAAAAATTCTGTTTCAAAGGCAGTAGCTTGGGCACCAACTAGATAAGTTTGTGAGATTTCCAACCTTAGAGAAGAGAAAGACTTAGTGGTCAGAAAAACATGAAATGCATTCTTTCTGAAAATAAGCATATCACAAACATAAATTAAAAAATGAATGAGACCTAATCAATATAATTAAGAGAATAAAATGAAACTTTCTTTAGAAATGTGCTTGGCCATTAAGGTACCACTTAGAGAAAGTATTCATTCAAAGATGCATGGAAAGAAGAAAAAGGAAGAGAAGACTAAGGGCTGCTTGGAGATAAAGGAGGTAGAAAAATTTGTAGGAGTGAGGTTCAGCCAAACAAATTTAGCAAGGAACAGGTTAATGTTATTTGTGCAATCAAACTGTGTGTGCCACTGATTCTCAAGTTAGGGACAACTGTATGTAATAATAAAAATAATAGAAAACATTCTTCAAAACACCACTGACAAAGTTGTGGCCAAAAGTCTCACTGTCAATTTTCATGTTGGGTATTTTGTTTTAAAAATGCCCATCCTACAACTGTAATACATAAAGCTTCTGGGTACCAGTGTCATGATTCCCATAGCTGATGTAAAAAAAGGTGTAATAAGGCAAACTTTCAGTACAAAGAACCTAAGATGAGACATCAGAAGCAAAGGAAGGGATCTGGGTTTTTTGTTTGTTTATTTGTTCATTTATTTAAAACAAATAACATTACACCAACAGAATCTGATTTTCTTAGGAAGAGTAAAATGTTTATTGGCATGGCAATTTGGGGAAAGTAAGGAAAAAAATTGTCTAAGTTAAATCTGTTACAGAACAACCAACTTTGAGTTTAAAAATCTTTTATTGATTGGTCACAAGGATAGAGGTGAGCTTGTGCCCAAACTGCACATCTGGATTAAGTAGGAACTATCATGTACTAACTCTTAAATTTTATAACAATGATAGAAACTCATCTCAGAGCATCTTGGGTTTTTTTCTTTTTCACGGAAGAAAATGACAGATTTATTTATTTATTTATTTTTACATTCAACCAAGAAAATTCTGCTCTTTCTACATAGGAGGTTTAATTGTGTGAGAACAACTGCATTTATTTCACTTCAGTTTTGATTTTGTAGTTTTAAAAAAGGTGTGTTAAAAACACCAGCATCATGCAACCCTTGTATGAGTCACCATTTATAAGTAGTTGCACTTAGAAGATAACAAAAAGCCTCTTCTGTGCTTTTTCACAGCAGACTCAAATAGACTGGCATCTCAGAAGAGTAGTCTGTCTCCATGACACCTTGAAATATCCAGTTACCATAGTACCCACAATTTTAAAAGATTGGACATTCTAAACAGACTAGTAGGAGCATGAAGGAACCAATCCAGAAGGTATTTAAATGCTCCAGTATCCTATTGTTCCAGGTAATAACAAGTTTTACCAGATAGCAAGGGCTTTGTTTAATAGCTTTGTTGGTTACTGGTCCCTTTGTAGTATCATGTATGAAAAAAACTGAATTACATGATGAAAAACATAAGCAATAAGTTCTCTTTGAGGATATTTATACGTACAGTTTTTAAAGCACATCAGCTCAGAAAACCAAAATAATTTGTCTTTGTTTATCTGTTAAATTCTACACTAACAAATATTTTAAAGGGTCTGCTTACGCAATCTTTTACAGATAGTTATTAGCAAACTGAGCACATCTCTCAGACAATCAGAGGCTATAGATATTTCCAAAGTTTTCTGTCCTATTTGGAGCTGCTAATTTTTAGATCCAGTAAGAAGTAATTACTTAATTCATTATTAGCTATTTATCAAACACATATAAATGTATACATGTTCCTTTTCCGGGTTAAGTAAAGGTGGCCCGTCCACCTAAGTCAAATTGGTGTTTTAGGTGTCGCGTCATGAGCCGAGTCCCGTCCCTGGAACGGGCTTAACGTGGCCACCAGTGCGGTCGCCACCCGCCACGGTAGGCCAAGGTTGTCACAATAGATTTGTGTGGCCCTCAGTGCGGACATCACCCGCATCGGTCGGCCAGTGAGGGTGAGTCAGAGCCCGACAGCACCACCCTCAGATGCTGCCGGACTGTGCCCAACTATCACCCGTGGGCAAGGGCATCGGGCAACAGTACGATACCGATGCCATGAGTTTGTATCACCATTGAGATACTATGAAGTGGTCGGTGAAGCCACT
The DNA here is from genome assembly GCA_013389945.1 of Fregata magnificens. NCBI lineage: Eukaryota > Metazoa > Chordata > Aves > Suliformes > Fregatidae > Fregata > Fregata magnificens. Next base: position 63,359 of record WAAD01024175.1, on the reverse strand, counting down.
CGCTAGGGAGGAAGTCACCATAACTCCCAGACACTGGAGCAGAGGTCAACTTGGTTACCCCGAAGGGCATCCGGCGGGACCACGTGGAGGTGTGACCTCTGCAGCTGCACCCAGTTAGTAACTATGGTCCCATCGAGAGAGTCATAGTTACTCCCGCCTTTTTTACTTCAATCCCCATAGTAACGTCTTGCAAACCATTTGATGGAGAAGAATATGGGATATCCTTCAGAATGGTCATTATAAGTTGAGAAGCGATAACTCTGGACAACTCCCTGGCAAAAAGAAAATAGGATCCTGCACACAAAGACAAAGGGCAATGAATAGGAACAGAAAAATGATCCAATAAAATATACTGAAAGGTTGAAACTGCTAGTGAAAGTAGTGAAGTAATGGCCTAGCATCCATATTTTAAGAAGCATGATGAAAGATTAAAGTTAGAGAAGAAAAGGCTTTGATAGATAATATGCTGGATTAAAGAAAATCTTTACAGTAAAAGCTATAGAAAGCTTGATATGTTTAGATTATCAAAGAGAAAGTAAAGAGAAGTCTCAAATGTTTTAAATTAGTATCTTCACAGATACTTCACCAATAAAGACTATTTAAAGGAATTCAAGGTATGCTGATTGGTAGAAATTAAACCCAGACAGATTCAAATTTTGTGACAACATACATATTTCTGACAGAACAGGTTGGTAATTGTTGGAGCCTCTGCCAAGGGAAATAGCAAATTCTTTATGTTTTTATAGCTTCAAGTCAACAGGGACATAATCTGTTAGCGTAGTCTTTTGCCCAGCAGAAATTGTTGGGCTTATTTTCCGTACCATCTGAAGAATGACATTTTAAAGGTGCTACTAAAGTTTTTATTTTTGTTAAAAAGTTAAAGATCTTGAGTTAGATTGTGGAATCCTATCTTATGGATGGGCATTATTACTGGCCTTGATCCTACAAAGGCTTACACAAATACTTTATTTTACACATTGTGTAATTGGTCTACTCACAATATATGCAGAAATTAACACCTGTTGAAAGAAGGTCCCCAGTAATATTTAAGTGAACTAATGACCAATTTACTTTTCTTAATTAAGTGATAGGAAGGTAAGGCTGAAGTTTTTAACCTAGCAATCTCTGGAAAGAGCTGGGGTTGCAATGCAAAGTTAGGTGTAAATATTTGTGGACCTAAGCTTGTGAGAGTGAAATGGAGTCAAGATTTTGTTTCTGTCTTAGTTTTCAGATGAGTGTTCATCTTCAGGTACCACAGAATACCAAATATATCTGACCATTTCAGTGATCAGGCAGAGGAAAAGTGAATGCCAATGTACTTCCAGACCCTGACTTGCAAAAAACCTGCAATTCCTTTCTTTTTTTTTTTTTAAATCTGTCAAAACAACTACCAAGTTAGAAGAAAAAATGACTTTGCTACACAAGTAAAGATTTCACATAATTCTTAGTGTCTAACTACCCAGTAACAATTTTAGTTAACCTACACAGCCATAAATAGTTTGTGTGTAGAAGACAAGCAAATATTTAATTGCCACAGCAATTGAGAGCAAGAAAGGGTCACGAGTTACCAGGGACTGTTGGATTAAGCATGATACAGATGATAAGCAGCTTCTTCACTAGAGGCTGGGGTGCTGAGCTCTGCAGCTAGCTCTTTAACTTCTGGTTGGATAGATTGTAGGGCACATTAGCAAAAACAATTTTTACTGGGAAGTGTAAGTTTAATTTGATTCTGGCTTAAAGCAAAATAATTGCATATAAGCTCATAGTATTATATGACCCATGCATAAATATTGAAGAGCTAGTTATGCAGAAAGTTCGAATGCTAGTTTGGAGCTTTTGGATTGTCTAACTGAAACTGGGCTTATTACATGCAGAACACTCCTGATCAAGCATGCACAAATGTCTTGGTATGCTTCTTACACAGGAGAAATATAAAATGTGTGCTTTTGGCTATAAACTATTCAAAACCTAATTGAAATATTACACAGGAAATAAAACAGCCTTTCTCATTTGCAATTGCTGGATATGAAAAGTAGAGACAAGTGACTGAAGAATTACTTTAGTTGACCCCAAATTGTCAAATTCATAAGCACAACTGAAATAGAAAGTCCTGCTGTGCATTCTAGACACAGATTCTGAGATTCAGAGTACCTGGCAGGTGAGCTGCCAAGGGTCTGTCTGGCTTTTGGGATAAATGAAAGAAAACTATGGGCTTCCTCATCCTTTTGCCAATTGGCAATATTTCCTAAAGGGATGTTCTCTCGATCTGGAATTGCAGCAGCACAGGAGCTCTTAAACCCACAAATCAACTCCGTACAAAAATTCACACCATGACGGTTCTTGCTGGATAAGGAAAGTAGCCAAGTGTGTACTGCAGGCCTTTGAGGGTTTCCTTATATATTGGGAGCATCTAGTTGTCTGTTCAGGGAAGCAAATGTAACACACACATGTATAGAAATAGTCAGGAGCTCAAATCTGTTCTTCACACTATAAGCATCTAACATGTTAATGTGCCTTGAAATTATAGTAACCTCATAACTCCTTTTTCACATACTATGAATTACAAAAAAAAAACCCCAACAACCCAAAACATTATTCCAGAAGCCTAAATTCAATAGATTTCAGTTTTTATTTACGAGGTGTTTTCAAACCTGATAATTTCACAAACATCAGCAAGTTTGACTGATAGTTACCTGAAAGAAAAGTGAGTGACTAGCAGTATAAACTGGATAGCAATTAGTGAGGACTCGCAGATGGCAACTGAGCACAGGACTGGCAGTGGAAAACCTCAGAGCAAACAGCGGTGCTTACAGTGATGACATTGCCTGACTGGAAAAAAGCTGAAATGCTCTTATGTTATTTTCCCTGGTGTTTTAATGGTGGACACAGAAGTTCAAATTTACCTTTACATCCATCAGACCTTTTGGAGAGATAATCTAAATTGAACACAATGCTTACAGTATCTTTATATATGCTTTTCTGTCATCAAAACATAACCCCTTTCTTCTATGACTCTGATGCTTCACAGAAGTCTGCAATGGCACAGGGAGTACAACCCCACTGTGGGTACTTCTAAAAATAAGCAGCCAATTACAATACATAAAAGAAATTAATACATAAACAAAGAATTTCCTAAGAAAATTTCATATTCCCTAAGAGTGTAATTCACTGATAAGAATTATATTTTGTTTACCACCAGGCCTCATTTGACTGCTTATTCCAGATAACCTTAAGTTGGAGCTGGACTCCATCCAAGTTTCCTCAGTTTTTTGAGATGTAAGTTCATCCATGGTGTCTATGTACGGACTGAAGAAAGAGACTCCAGGACTTCTCATAGTTAGGTCACCTTTGCCCAGTTGACTTTATTAGCATTACAGTACTTTTCAATGTTTCTCATTTAAATAGGAAAATCTTAGTTACACCGTTAACGATTCTTCCATTTCTTTTAAACTAAATCAATTCATGCTCTCTTTAATTTTATGCATTCTTGTGTGATGAAAGCCTCAAAATGACCTTTGCTGTTTCCAAAACCAAGTGAAAAATAGCATCAGTTCAAGTAGTTCAATGAGTATTGGGCTAAGAAATCTGTTGGCCATCACATTTGATTTCTCTTTAATAAAAATTCAGGGGATATCAGGTGGTCTTTAGCGTTGATCTTAAAAAATATTTTATTTAAAATATTTATTAAAAAATATACATGTCCATTTTCACTCTCCAAAAACCATAATCTAATCTTGTTATTGTTTTTCATTTCTCATTTCTATTGAATAGCTAGTTTACAAAACTTTCCTACAAATTTTCTTGGCTAAACAGTTCATACTTCAAGTCATGGCTGCTTCTTGAGCATATTTTGCTCTCTTATTCCTATAATGTATGATTTTACCTGTGATATTGGTAGTTTTGTATCATTTTGATGCTAAAGATCCTTGAATTAGAATACAAATGTCTCAGTTGTTTCTCTGACTTTCTTAAATACCTTGCAAGTAAGAAACAGACTTTCACTAATTATATCGCCTTTGTAAATGTTACTGTCATCAATATTACAACTCTTTGCTGTCCATTCTGTGTATTTATTCCACTTTAGCCAATGCTGTATCTTTCCTAGGTGGATATATGCTTCTCTATAAACTAAAATAAAGTGTGAATACAAGAGAAAAAATAAATACTATTTTTAAATTAGTGATAGACAGCTATTGCAGTAACAAGTTTATAAATTATACTTATTGTTTTTTAGATGCATTTCTAATGGTTTTAATTTAGCACATGACTTGTGGCATGTTTATATTTTTGAATTAAATTAAGTTAATTTAAATACAATTTTTGTAACCATAAAGCTTAGGGATTTGAAATCTGATTTCTATTAATAGTTTATATTTGTTCATGGTTCTCAATTTGTGTCATAAATCAACCATGTAAAACTGTTTTAGAAGAAAACAAGGAAAAAGTTGTTAAAGGTATCAGAAAGAAAAAGTTGGTATTATTTTTCTATTACTCTCCAGGATGGAAAAAAACCAACCCTGAATTATCACAAAAATGTATTTTGCTAGGCAAAAGGCCTCTGTTCATAAAATTACTTTTTATGAGCCAATGACAATTCTATGATGTAGGAGAACTGGAAAAGTATGACCTCTCAATTAGTTTGGTTTGACTTTTTATTCATATATTATATTTAAACAGCAAGCTACAGGAGCAAGACACATTCCTGGCCTACTTATATGTTTACATCTAAGTGCATGATAAGTGGTTTTGTAAAAGCACACAAACTGATCCGTTATATCTATAAATGCTGTAGACATCTAGTATTTCATGTAGATGTGGCCTTTCATCTTCATTTTCTGTCTGTTAACAAGTCCTATGTTTTAAAGAAAAGCTTTAAAACATTCAAAGAATTTATGTTTGAAAGAAGAAATATATTTAAGTCAACATTAACTCCAAGTCCGCATCATGTCTTTGACAGCTGTCATCCTTGAAAAATAAATACTTATGTTGCCAAATAATTTCTGTTTAATGTAAATGCACAAAACATTGTGCATGTGGGAATCTCTGTATCTCAGTTTTTCCTTGGATTTTCTCCCAGAAGAAAGACGCATTACACACCTACATTGCTGTTGTAACTATATGCCTAAAATCTAATGCTTCACCTTAATTAGAAACAGAAAAGAACAGGATGATGAAACACAATCCTAGTACCATTATAATCTAGTATTATAGATTGTATATATAGTACTATAGATTTTCACTCTGAATTTTACTAAAATGCTGTTGATCATCTTTATAACAAAATAACTTATGGATAAATTACAAAGGAAATGGATGGAAATAACTAGGTATGATCAATGATAAAAATTATAGTTACTGGAAACAGCTGTATTATGGACCATGCTGAGAAAGAAAGAGACATAACGTTTACCTTCAGGGTGATGAGTAGAGTGGTAGCAAGGCCATCAAGAGCACAAAGATCAATTTGTTGACTATTCGGCAAGAAAGACATACCCTCCCTCAGCCCCAGTTTGGGTTGTTTTACGCCTTTCCTCTCCACACTAGCTTTTCTGTAGCTTCCAGGCAATTCAAGGTATAAATTAAACCATTCAATGTAACATGTAGTGAAATTTCATATCAGCTATGTACCAAGCTGACTCCTCATCTCTGTGAAGAAGATAAAACTGGTACATTTCAATTTTATTAGATGTCACATTGCACTTTGGGGGGCTTGGTGCCTTCCCTATCCTTCATTTTTGCACTTTAATATTGGTTTTGTTTGCACAGTACTTCAAGTTTTCTTTTTGGCAGACAAAGTGCCAATAATATTTTTAGTACTTTCTTTTTACTGCTTAATCCCTTGCTGGACAAGAGTTTGGCATTTGGGAAATGAAGAGACACAGGAGCTTCAAATCTTAATAAAAGTTTCAGATTAACAATACTTCAATAACAATAGAATATTAACACAAATTGTTAGAACACACCAAAGTTGTGCTCCTATTGTGTGTTTCTTCTCCTACTGCATTTTTTTTTTCTCTTGTTTTCTTTTTCCAGGATACTGGCAGATAATGTTTCCCTTCCCTCATTCTCCTGCATTCTTTTCCCGTTCTTAAATTAAAGATTCAGCTGTGTGGTGTGACTCTGGCACTCAGGGGGTTTTATAAGGCCATCTTCATTCAACTGCAGATTGGCAGGAGCTGATAGGGAGATCTGGGGAAATACCACAAAATTTTTGCCCTGCTCTGCCTTAAAAAGCCCATTTCTGGTCAGGGGCTGCTTGAGCAGATAAACCTTGAGTTCATCTGACCACTTTGTGTGTTCTTGTGTTTTGTCCTGGAATTCACCTAAAAGTATATGCTAACATTACCCTACATTTCCTTACTGTGGCGGGATAAGCCTTACACTACCAGGTTCTCTTTCATCTGGACAAATGTGCAAATAGGCTTTATGATGTATCATATATATATATATTGCCCTGAAGGGCAAAGGGGTCCAGGAAGGCTGGGCACTCTTCAAGAGGGAGGTCTTAAAGGCGCAGGCGCAGGCTGTCCCCGTGTGCCGTAAGACGAACCGGCGGGGAAGACGACCGGCCTGGCTGAACAGGGAGCTCTTGGTGCGGCTCAGGAAAAAAAGGAGAGTCTATCACGCTTGGAAGAAGGGGCAGGCTACGCAAGAAGAGTACAGGGAGCTCGTTAGGTCATGTAGAGAGGAAATCAGGAAGGCAAAAGCCCAGCTAGAGCTCAATCTGGCCACTGTTGTATGAGATAATAAAAAAAAAAAGACTGAAATGGGATGAGCTATATTAGGTATTCCCTCCTCTCTTATCTGTACACTTTGAACCGCAGTTGCTTTGAGTTTCTGTAACTTGTTTTGATTAGGAAAAAAGAGTATCACACTTTTACCCTTTTATATAAGCTCAAAAAATCTGCTGGAAGGTCACTGGATTTATAGGCATTTGTGGAGAATAACTGATGAGAGAGAGAGAGTGGAGGTGATGAGAGAAGTCTGTTTATGTCATGCCTAAGAGTCATAGAAGATAAGCAGAATGTCACTGCAGTCCTCAAGAAGCATGGTAAAGGACCAAGTATTTTACCAAAAGGAGAATTCCTCTTGAAACTTCTTATATCATTTTGTGAAAGGATATTTAAATTATTTTTAAAATAAGTAACTGACCTTTTGCAGTTATTCCTCTTCCGGTCAATGTGGGAATATCTTATCACTCATCCCATCCCTCCATGCTTACGAAGAAATAATAGTCTTGCAATGTATGTCTTCAGTGTAATAAGGTTTATTGCACAGTGGAGAGCAGAAAGTTTTTATAAACAGAAAAATACTTCTTTTGGAATAGCTAATGCTATTTCCATCATCATTCTGCATTGAACATGATCCCCACAATTAATTATTATTCCTTTTTCATACTGGCCACCTTCATGTAAGAGCAGCACAGCTTTCACTACTGGGAAATCACTGAATTTCCAGAGGAAATGTGCTGGGTTCTTAACTCTATAAATATGCATAAATTTTCCACACAAAGTTTACTCAGGTCATAAAAGAAAATGAGTAAACCAAGTGTTACTGGCTTCCAGAGTCACTACATGGTTATACACAAAATAAAAATCTTTGGTTTCTTTTAATGTGATCTTGCATGTTTATTACAGTCAAATGAATCTGGATTTTTATAGCATTTAACTATTTGACAAATCTTTCAAATTCACTGGCAGTCTAATCTCTCTGTAACTATGTTCAGAGGTAAAAATATAATTAAAGTACAATCAAACTTCATAGTTTTTAAAGGTGCCACTAATTACAAACATTATAACAGCTTTGCCCATTAAATGTTATAACTACCTTACAAACAGAGGCAGAGAAAAGCTCATCATTTTTCTCATGTATATTTCCAGCAAAATTTTCAAGCTGATATAATGTGATATGCTTTTCAGCAATGATTAGGGGTTCGCATCACTGAGACTTCTTTACAAACAGGGAGTGCAGAAACAATCAGAAGTATTTATTTTCTTATCTAATCATCTCCCACTGTCTGACTTATGGTAGCTGACCACACATTTTCTCTCAGCGTGCCATAATTGTAAAGCAGAGAACATTAAGCTTAAGCTGCAAATATGTTTTGTTCTTAAGTGTAACAGAGCCAGCAGAAACCGCATTGTCTGGTTTATAAAGAGAAAATAAACAAATGAAATTATACAGATTACCTAAGCAACAACTGAAGTCTATAACTACTTCGGAAGTATAAATAGGAAAAAAAAAAATCTATATACCAGTGATTTAGGGAGAAGCAGCAGCAGAAAGGAGGGAACTCAGAAAAGAAGAGGGAGTTATTAGGAGAAGCTGCAGATCTATTTGTTTCCACCACAATGTTGGTCAAAATCTTATTGTCTGAATCATTTTAAACTAGTTTGCAAAAGTCACTATAAAAGGTACAAACGTGCTGACTGGAAGATGGACTGACCACATAACTCAATAAGTCTTTTCTATCTCTACATTTTCATTTCTAAGAATATCACAGTCAATTGGAATTGCACTGGGAAATCTAAGAGAGACTGCTGATAAGGAAAATATCAAACTGATGTGTCATATATGTATTTTAAGGCATCAATACGTAATATTAGAATACAATAAAAAATTTAGTATCTGTTATTTATATTCCTTCCATTTATGAGAGAAATATTGTGCTTGCATAAGGTATACAGGGGGAAAAAAAGTGATATAATCATTCTAAGTTTTCCACTAGAATTAGAAACATTCCAAATAATAACAGTTCAAAATTCTCGTGTCAGTCCCTGAGGAATTTTGCAGTTCCCTCAACACTCAATTCAGAAAGAGAGGTAAATATTGAAATAATATTAGGAAGGAGCAGACAGTCTAAGTTTGGGATTCTGTCAGTTCTGGGGCAGCACCACAGGCTCTTCTCTGGATTCAGTCGTGGATCTGCTGATGCCAGTGCCATTTATAGCACATTGGTGGCAGCTTGCCTGCAAGACATGGACTTGCCTGCAGGCTGTGCTTGGAGCCCTGAATGGACAACTCTGGTGAAAGAAGATTGGTGATGTTGTGCAGTGACCAGGAATGCTGGATCATGGGACATTCCCGAGGAAATCAGAGGCTCTGAGGTGATAACTGAGGGAATGTACACAAAAGCTCTCCAGGGCACAGCATGTGAATCAATGCAAAACCCAACAGAGAGTCAGTGGTGACAAAACTCACGCTCATTCAAATCTGAGGAACCCTCCAGCAGCTCTTAAACTGTGATACAAGTATCACTTGTCGCATATGAACTATGGTAAAATTTAAAGGCTGAAGTAAGAAGCTGTATGGATAAAAAATGATAAAGATGTTACTTGGTTGCTTGCAAGTTGTGATGCAGTAGCTATTACAGCTGGAGAGCTGTTAGAAAGGTGGAGGCCTTGTGAAATATTTGTGGAGGCAGAGGATGAATTCTCTTCTGTTATGTACTGGCACCAGAGAAGCCCACTGTGTAGACACCTTAGAACTGGGATTGTGTATAGATTTCATTTTATCTCAATGTTTAATAATTCTATGCTAAGAGTTAAGAGTTACTATTGATGGGATAAGGGCATGCATGACATTTTGTTTTTCAGGCTTTATACAAAGATTTATATTGAAAAAATAGAGACACAGTGAAGACTTTGAATAGCGCCTATATCATTAAATGTGACAACAAAACACTCTTGCTGTTGTGTTCTCTTTGCATGCAGTCTTGTTGCATATATATTTTTATGCCATACAATACATATCCAAAGAATAAAAAGTAACGTATTTTTGATTACTTCTCATAAATGTTCAATTTACATCCCAAGTATGAACATCTGTTTCAAAAATATTTTTGGATGTAATTTTCATTTTAATAAGCCAATGTTTAAGGGTTTCTTAATATCTGTTGGTTTGCTCTTCCTTCAGCGTTTTTCTCTGTAGAGGGAATGTTTCAGTACTAGAAAATTACAAGCAAAAGTAAGGACACAAATTAAGAACAAGGTCTGCCATTCCATATTGACATAAAAGAAGCACTTCCCAGAAGCCTAAAACCTAGAAAATGCATTGGGATTTATCCTCCACATCAACTGGAAGTGAGTACATAAATATCTTGTGGTGTGAAAAGCAAACTGCGATGTTTAAAATTGGTTTACTGTTAATCACACCTTATATCAACACTACAATAGAAGACACGGTTCTCAACAACTCACAGATGATGAGGACACTTTTAACGTAAATGAAGATCCAAAACCATACCAAACTTTAGCATGTCAGTCATACAATTAATGTCTGTAAAGTACATGCTTACATGACTGTCCTTAAAGATATTTACCAAAGCTCCTTAAACTTCGCAGAATGGACAAGTAAAAGTTGGAGCAAATCCTTAAGATGGTTCTGCATTTTGGAATGTCATATTCCAAAACAGAGAGAAACTGACCCTGTATTTAGTTAATAGGGGAAACAGGAACTTTCTGGGAGGTCCTTCCTTCCCAACACTGTTTTTTATGCTTTCTATTCTTTCTGCACAGAGGGAAAAGCGGTGCCTCATATTTTTAATCCATGTTCTAAGCATATTTAGGCACTACACCATGGAAGCACCCTTGGGGAAGGAGCTTGGTCTGAGAACACTGCTTTGAGGTATGTGAAGGGAGAAATAAGATAAGAAGTGACAATACCAACTGACTGGAGCAGACAGTTTCACTTTGAAAACGGAGTGGAAGATTTCTCATCGCTTCAAGTTTACAGATCAAAATGTACTTCCTTTTCCAAGGATATGCTTTTCTTGTGGTAAAGTTCTACGGTCTATTCTACAAGTTTTATTATTTTAAATTGTAGGGTGGATTTTTTTTTTGTTTTTTTTTTTTTTTTTTAAGAAATCACAGTTAATAACAGATAATAATAGAGAAAAGCATACTTTCAGCTCAAAAGCATGGTGAGTAGTTATGTGAATTCTGTATAATCTATTAAAGGTATCTCAAACTTACAAGAAAATTATACCCATTTAGCTCAGCTAAGCCATATAGATATAAGGAGTTACAGACTATGAGAAGTTAAGAAGCATCGAGGAGTTGATGCAGTCAGCTAAGATAAACAGGAAACTTTTGAATCATTCAGTATGCCAGGTACTGGCAGAAAAACCTGTATAAGGCCATCCTACATAGATGGATACATGCACTCAGAGTTGAAGGAAATAGATGCAAATGAATGATGTGGGTTGTTGTTATACCTATTTCTCACCATCCATGCAAGGATCTCTAGAGGCAATAATAACAACAGCACCCAGATCTGAAGACAAGAGCAGTGAGGTCACCATTTGGGTGCAGCCAGCCTTGATCAGCGTGCCTTGTGGATAAATGAAAATGCAAGATTTTTTAGGCAATTGTGTCAGAAAATCTTACTTAGCCCTTGGTGGAAGAGAAATAGGTATTCCAGCCAGAAAAAAATATGTTCTTCCATCTTTCTATCAGGCCCTATATTTCTAGCCAGTGGCAGAGACATCACAAGGTAATGAGGAGGGTAGCTCTTGTATACCGTGAGATCCAATATCAATATCCAGATCACTAAATTCTGGTGCAACCCTGGAAAAACCAGAAAAGCTCCTTGATGGTGTGCTATCCTGATATAGCAAATTGAGTGTGACAAAATCAAAAGCAATTGAACTACAAGTTACTGCTTCGTAGCTGCGAAGTCCCTGCTGATGGCTGCGTGCCTGCAATCTGTCAGGCTGCCCCACTCAGTGACAGAAAAGCTTTCAGTTTAACTACCTTCATGCTTCTAGCTTACATACTGTCATGCTTCTTAATCACTTACTACAGCCAGAAGTTGATACTTTAGCCATGGATCTCATATGTTTGTGAGTGTTTTGTAGAAAAACATGCAATTTTATTCTGACATTGTTTACTGCTCCCCAAAAAAATGAATTGTTCACCATTACTGTGGAAATCCTGATTTAATAGAACTATTGCAACCATGTAGCCCTGCAATACAGTATTCCCATTGCTAGCAACAGGCCATAGCTTTGTGCTAAATTTGAAAGGGTTCAGGACTGAGGCTAGTCAGGCTTGCTTTACCTGAACTCCTTAGCTGCCTGCAACTTTGTTTTACTCAGCTTAGTTGTGACAGCAGTTTTTCTAATTGACCTATGGTTAATTCGTTTTCCTGTTGTTTATCTTTGTGCAGTACAAACAATGTTTTATATAGATTGCAGTAAAAGCATTTATTCTATGTAGAATGAGATATTTATGACTAACATAACAATGTATTGTGGAGAAATACAGGGCTGGCACTAGAGAAGAGGAGAAACAGGATGCAGGGCAGAGGATTGCAGACATTGGATGGGGCACAAGCTTGGCACTGGAGATCCCACAGCTATGAACATTGTTAATCAAAGAAATGCAGACCTGGAGCTGGGCGCACCTAGCTTTAGGGGTAACAAAGAGAGCAAAGAAATAGTATCTTCCACGCTTAGAAGGCACAGTATATAGCAAATTCAAGTGTAGCGTGGAGCTGCAGAACAATAAAGAATGAGCAAAGGTGTAAAAGCATATTAGCAGATGTCTAAAAATGACTCCAAGTGCATCCTAGAGGGAGGGAGAAGACTCCATCAACATGAACATCATGTTCCTCCTAGTGAAGGACTCCGGTTGCTCATGGTAACACCCCCGCCGACCTCCACCACCAGAGTGAAGCCACCAACCATACAACACAGAGGAGCAGGGAGAGAGTGGGCATAAAACCAGGAAAAGGGGAGGAAACTAAGAAGCATGTAAACTGCATTGTTATTTCTTTTTCCGTAGCAATTAAATCTGCACTAATAATGATCACACTCCTCAGATTTCAGTTACACTAACAGTAAATTCTTGGCTTTACTTGTCTATAAGGTATGCTTCTAATTTGCCCATAAACAAGATTTTGAGCATAATACAGTATTGCCTCAGGGTAATTTAAATGAGTCACCGATCCTGGGCCTTAATCATGTTGTGCAGAAGTAAAGAAAGCAGTTGTTCCAAATTACTTTCTTGTACGACTCCACAATCTGTTGCCTATTATGATCTAGTCTAGTTTTGGGAAGCAGCTTGTCAATGCAGATACTTTTTCTCCCAGAGATGCTGTGTATCCACAGGATGACAAAACACTCTGACAAGATTGGAAGAGGAATGAAAGAAACACCGAGGGAGAGCAACAAGGAGGTTAGGCTATTTTTACTGAGGATTTCTGTAGAATTAGAACTTAGGGGATAGAGGAAACAAACAGATGTTGGGAGAATAGAAGGCGTTTTGGCAAAGATACTGTGTCCAGGGGAAAAAAAAACAACCCAGGAGGTTTGAAAGCAAAAGCTTTTAGTGTAAAGTAGGGCAAGGCTTTCAGCCAACCAGGAGGAGTTCAGGAAAATAAGCTATATATGGAGCAGTGAACTCTATGTCTAGGGCCTGGGCTTCTGGTGGTTCATACTTTTTAATTACTTGCACATCCCCACCACAACTTTAATCTCTGTCAGTTAGCATTCTCACAAACAAGAAGCAGGCATCGTTCAGGGAACAGCAAAGGAAAACCACTGTTCCCAGGAGGTAGAAAGGATGAGGCCACCCTGCTTGGACGAAGGTGGGGAGAGAAAAGAGGAGTTGAGGCATATGATGGCAGGCTGTGACACGTCCCCCCTGGACAGAGAAGCAGCTTAGACTTAGGTCCTTTTTGTGTATTAGTCTAGATGCAGCGTGACATGCCAGCTGAGGTTTGTGAGAGGGAAAAGAAGAAGATTTTGGTTTGCATTGTGTTCCTCATAAGGGTGGATGCTATAATGGAATGCAACAGAATAATTGATTATTTAAACAGGTACCTGGGAAGACTGGTATACAGCTGTGGCTTGCAGAAAGTTAAATTTGACAAAGGTCACACAGTACTAGTTCACACAGAACTAGGAGTAGATACTGTTTGTTCCATGATGCAAAATTTATTTCGATGTCCAGAGCAAGTCAGAGTTATTGCAGATGGCCTTTTTCAAGGAGAAAAGATCACATCATACAAGCACAACTGGATTTGCAGCTGTGTGACTTGGAACTGTATGTACCAAAACCCTGATTTTTATTCTTTCTGTGAGTGATTTTCACAGAGCATAATATTCATGTACTCTGAAAACCACAATGCAGCTTCAAAAGAATTAGATGTCAGTTTAATATACTGTAACAAGAACACTGTGAAAATCTGTCAGGACTTTTCTAATATGAGTGATCACTTGTTATAGCAGCTGATGAAGTGCAGAAAAATACTTAAAAAACTACTATCACTTTTCTCCAAAATGATAATTTGGAAAAAAAAAAAGTAAAAAAAAATGTTGAGTCTATAAATCAAGCCTCATGGTTTGTTTAGACTTTATTTTTCATTTGAATCTGTAGTGCTTAGGCAGTACCTATTTTATTTTGTCACAGCCTTTTTTAGGTGATCCCAAACCTGTTAGATCAATATTTATTTGCAAAACAGTTTTAACATATCATCTTAAGAGAAAACAGACAAAACAAAAAGCCCTGAAGGACAGCATTGTATGTCAAGTTATGAGTGGCGACGGTGATTTTTATGTCACTAATATCACTAATGATGTCATCTCATGAATCTTATTTTAGGTAACAAATTGAAAGCTACAACCTCATACTGCAGCAGGTCAGGAGGCAGGAGATTTTGTTTTGAAGGGAAGTTACACATCTTGGAGTTCCAGGTTGGGAGGAATTTTGTAGGTTTTCATCCTATAGAAAATATTGCTCACCTATTTTCATTTTTTCAATCAAGATAAAAAATTCAGGCTAAAAGAAAACATTAAAGACATTTATTTGGTACAATTATGTTTGTATTTGATTTGGAGTTGTCCTGGTTTTGGCTGGGATAGAGTTACTTTTCTTCCCAGTAGCTGGTGTAGTACTGTGGTTTGGATTTAGTATGAGAATAATGATGTTGATAACACACTGATGTTTTAGTCGTTGCTAAGTAGTGCTTACACTAGTCAAGGACTTTTTCAGCTTCCCATGCTCTGCCAGGTGCACAAGAAGCTGGGAGGGGACACAGCCGGGACAGCTGACCCCAACTGACCAAAGGGCTATTCCATACCATATGGCATCATGCTCAGCATATAAAGCTGGGGGAAGAAGAAGAAGGAAAGGGGGACATTTGGAGTTACAGCGTTTGTCTTCCCAAGTAACTGTTACGTGTGATAAAGCCCTGCTTTCCTGGAGATGGCTGAACGCCTGCCTGCTGATGGGAAGTGGTGAATAAATTCGTTGTTTTGCTTTGCTTGTGAGCATGGCTTTTGCTTTACTTATTAAACTGTCTTTATCTCAACCCACGAGTTTTCTCACTTTTACTCTTCTGATTCTCTCCCCCATCCCACCGGCAGGGAGAGAGTGAGCGGCTGTGTGGTGCCTAGTTGCCAGCTGGGGTTAAACCATGACAAGAGTTTAAAATACTTGAAGTATCAAAACAAGGAACTATATGGAGTTTTTAATTTTTCTGTTCTCACCTTGAGATACAACTCTTACTGTGCCATTAGGGATTTGAAAATATCAGAAATACAGCCATCAGCTAAAGCTGATAGGGAATCTTTCATGGAATCAAAATATGCTTTTAGAAGAAAAGAAAAAGAACCTGTGGAAAAAGGCTGATTTTAACTTGCTGTTGAGATTTCACAACACTTATTTTTAAGTTGCAACCTAGAATGTTATTTTTCATAGTGAAAGTGCAAACAAGATCTGCTTCAGACATATCTACAAGGAGACTGGTCTATTAAATAGACTGGGATTGTGAAAATAGTAGGCATATATTGAAATGCACAATGTCATTTGCGCCAGTCTCACCATGCAAAGTTTTGAACACAGCTTAATGTTTAATTCTCCCACACAATCAAGACAGTGGTAGAATAAAAGGTCCTGGATAAAACTCTTCTCCACAAAACCAACCCTCTAAGTGTCAAACAGAATGAGCATGCATAAGGTCAAGAGTGGTGGAAAGCATTGGGAGAGATACGGACTATCAATCAGGGGTGATTTGACATGAAAGTTCAAGTACAAGCTCTGAAAGTCTAGTGATACATGTTCAGTGGTCTGGGGGTCTTAGCAGATTAGGGAGCTGTAACACGCTGACCCTACTGTTTTGCTTCTGGTTCCAGAGTTATTTCCTCCTCCCTTAGAGTGGTGATGTTTTCCTGGAACTCCATGGCACTGGGGTGAGGAGCTTGTAGGCTTCTTAAGATCATTCTCATCTTAAGTAATTTAGAGCAAATCCAAGACCTAGGGCCAGGTTTAGAATGAGCAAATTACAAATGGTATTTTTTGTGTTCATGTAATTGTGATAATATTCACCCCAGAGTAAATACATTTACTGTAAAATAGGTTTTATATTGGGCCTCTTGTTTGTATCCTTTCCTCTTATTTTATGCTGCTTTTCATCAAAATATTGTGAAAACATGGTTTAATTTTTACGAACAACATTGCCCTCAGAAACGATATTTTGGTATAAAAGTACATAAAAAGATTTTCAAATGTAGTCTTAGATTTTCAACTTGGTTTTGCTAGCCATTGTGTAATATACAATATAACATAACATAATAAGTAATAATAATAAGTAATGTATAAAATTTCCCTTTTGTTAATTTAATTCTCTCCAGTTTAATGAAAAATGTAATATTTCCTAATTTGAAAACAAAGGTTTAATTTCTATTTGTGAAATTGAAAATCAAAGTGTTGGTGAAGACATACTTCATAGAACTCATCTGAGATTTCCAGACACTGAAATGAACTTCTCTTTTGTAGTAGGAATTGAAACAGCTGCATTTATAATTATATTGGCCTAAATTTTAGTACATCTCATGGCCACATTGTCATTTCAGCAATTTTATTCTATGCAAACATGAGATAATTTCTATCACAATAACTTGAGGAAGCTCACTGTAGATCAACAGCATAGGAATAAAAAATAAAGTCAAAATGAATCACTATAAAATGAGTCTAAATATGCTCATAGAATACTGATCTGAAACCATAACTAAAGCAAATTAATATCAGATCCCCATTCTTATTGAAACTAACTTCCGGATTAATTTGTTGAGTGCATAACAAATACTAATAATATCAACAACACTTTCACCTCTCAGAAAGCCTTTGTATGTTGGAAGAACACCCTGCAACAGAGATCAGTTACATTGTGCTTCCAGTCTGGGAGCCTTATATCAAAATTTAAGCTGTTAAATTATGCATATCTGTACATTATGTACGTCATTCCTAAAGTTTGAAGTGGATGCCACACTTCAAAAAGCTGACTTTCCCTTATATATATGTATATGCAAGATTCAACCACAATACCAAAGCATTCTCGTTTTTTCTTTCCTTGTATCAGCTTTGTAAAGTATTCTGAACATTTCATAGAAAGATCAGCTTAATGCTTGATACAGATCAGTACATAAATGTGATACTCCTTTCACTCTCTAAACTGTCAATGATAAATTGACATTCCAAAATGGCAATTATTAGGTTGAACTGTTGTCCCATGTACTATTTCATTATTGTTGAAGATAACATTTTATAAGTGGGAAGGAGAAATGAAATTCAGGTAGAGTTCTTTATAATTAAGTGCTCTATTTTGCTAAGCAGATATAAAGGAAATTAATATATTTTAAAAACATATGATGAGAACAGTTCAAATCATCCATATCAATGATGGCCAGAAAACCAAGACAGACTTCTCAGTCTCTGCTTTCAAATCCAGTGGCAGTCCAGAGGACAAATAATAAGAAATGCCATTGAAATAATAGGAACAACATCTCAAATGAAAAGTCAGACATCCCAGGCATGAGTGTAGTTAATTATTCTTTTGTTCTTTAGGAACAAAAGACTACTGTGCTGTCAGATCATGCAGTGTTTGTTTGATGCACCTTTCGTATGGAAGCTGGAAATACAGATTCAAGTCTGACATTTGTAATCATGATCTATGTGACAAAATAAAAAAAAAGAAGTTAAACAAATATTGATTCATTATGAAAGGCACAGCCTTTTTTTTGTTTCATTTGGACTACAATCTTTAAAATTGGATTAAGATTTTTTTAATATTTTATCACAAATATTTTTCTTTCTTGTCATTATTTTTTCAAAGCTTTCCTAAACCCAAGTTGTTCCTGTATGGGGTTCTCAGGTGTTTATTTCTCGCTGAAGTATGAATTTAATCAGATTTGTATGCATATATCACTAAAATTCGGAAAGTTGGATTAATTAATTTATTATTTGAGGACACATTCTACTTCCTTTCTTCAACTTGACTTGTTCCACCATTGTCCAGCAAAAGTTTCTTGTAGAACTAGCTGAGAAAAAGTTGGTCCCAAATGTTCCTTGTTACAGAATCCCATAATTTTTATATAAAATTTGTACCATCATTAAATTGTAAAACCCAAAGATGCATGTTTTCATTCTCAAACTAACTAAAAAGAGGTTGACATTAATGGCAGTTGTGCAGCTTAATCCCCTAATCAGCTTTGGAAATCTACATCCAAAAGTCACACTGACAAAGTAAATTAAGCAACAACCTACTCATCCTTTTCATATCCTAAAATCCAGAGAAAAGCTTGAGAAAAGGAAAAATGAAAATAAAGGGTGATCTTACACCTGAAGTTTAGCAGAACAGAGGCCAGACTGAGCAACACGCTGCTGGGGACTGCAGGACGTCACTTCCCTGCAGCACAACAGCAGCAAACCCAAGTTATCTGACCGAAGGGACGGAAAGTAACTGGGGTGTAGCGGGGAGCCTTGCCCTTGTTCCCCTACAGGCTTACACTGCAAGTGGAAATCAGACATACACAGTCTGATAGTTGGGCTTTTTAAAAAAATCTAAGCCTTCAAAGTCTCTCATCTGCCACACATGATCTCAGCTACCACTATCAATCTGTCGGCTTTGTTAGACTGTTTGTATGTCTAGTAAGCTTTTAAAGCATCACAGAGCTAAGTAAAACAGGAAGAGGCATCAACGTGTCCTAAATTATACCACAGGCCTGAGTCACCGAAATTATACTGCATGTTGCCTAGAACTATTAAGTGTGTTAGTTCAGTTTTGTCATTTTTTATATGTCATTTGAAACCACGTCCTATTATGCATATCATTAAAGTTAGAATTGTAGATTATTTCCACTGTTATAGATCAATATACTTTAGTGATGTTAGTTACCTATGACTAGTAATTTTGTCACCTAAGTTGTGTGTCTGTAGATTAATCATCTGATGTTATTACATGTGATACAATCAAATAATAGCTGCAGTCAGGCTGTAGACGAACAGCTTAAAGCCATTTCCCTTCATCAAACTTAGAGTACATATTTTTGCTTTCCTATATTTTAAATTTTGTGTTCCTATTTCGTATAATCCTCAAGATACAGATGTTGATTCTGTGAAGAGTTCTTCAGTCCCAAAAGTTTGTTTTTTCCAACGTTGCTAGGGTAATGTGGCTCTAATTCTGACATCACAGCAAACCTTTGCTGGCAGAGTCAAGAAAGTTGCTTAGGCAACATCTCTTCCTTGCCATTAGGGCATCTAACGCAACTCATTTAATTCTGGAAAACTCTTCGGAATAGCATTATGTATTGAATGCATTTGTTTGTCTGAAACACAGTATAATAAAAATGTAGGTAGTACTGCTAGACTTCACTTTAAAGTAAT
The DNA here is from genome assembly GCA_013389945.1 of Fregata magnificens. Classification (NCBI taxonomy): domain Eukaryota; kingdom Metazoa; phylum Chordata; class Aves; order Suliformes; family Fregatidae; genus Fregata; species Fregata magnificens. Next base: position 43,692 of record WAAD01024175.1, on the reverse strand, counting down.
TTGTAATGAAATTATAAATGATAGACCAGTGCAGGTCCATTCATTCAGTGGATTTATGTGTGGTCTCAGCAAAGCAGGTTTGTTAACATCATACTATGCTCTGAATATTCGTTCATTTATTCATTCAATTCTGAATATCACATCCTAAGAAAAAAAAAAAGCTCTTCAGAAAGTGGCACTGCTTCTGCTGTGGAAGTACCTCACTGGTCTACAAATAGCTCTTCTGTATGATAAAAAATAGATCACATAGGGCATGTATGTAAGTAAGCATAAGAAAGTGAAACAGAAATGTTCACAGTACAGATACAGGGGTTTTGTATAACATTCTGCTGATATGAATCCTTGGAATAGGTGATGAAGCCTAAATATTTGCTACATCCATATCCATTGAGCTTCACTAGACTGCAAAAGTAGCACTGAACCTGCTCTGTATGTATTATATAAATATGAAGTAGACAAATAAAACCTGATGTGTAACAAAACGATTTATCACATAAGTTATAGATCACTGGAATGTATTACTGAAATGCACACAAGAACCATAATGGTTTCCTAATTTCTTTAACGTGTCCTGTAAGTTAAAGAGATAATGAAGGAAAGATATATCAATGCGATATAGAAGAAATGTTTCAACAAGGTACAGATAAATAATAGAGGTCACAGCATTGTTTGCTGGGTGACTATGCTCTGTAATGAGCCTTTCTTAAGCAGATCTTTTTTTTTTTAGTCTTTACAAAATATATTCATCAAAACCCATCAGTCTCAGTGACTCTTCACCTCTTTCAGTGAAAAATTCAAACTTATTGTCTTCACCTTTGAAATACTATATAGCTATTCTGTGCTACTTTCATCTTTTTCCTAATTCATCTTCTGTTGGTGTATTTTTTTCTTTAACACCTTTTTATACTTTGGCTAGGTATTCTTTTACTCTTATTCATAACTATTTCTTAATAAGTCAGAAAATGCCTTACAGGCTGACCTGTATATCACGGAAAACTACTTACCAAGCAGCTACCTCTATGTTATGCCCAATCAGTTGTTCTTGACATATGACTATTCCATCCCATCCTCATTCAAAACCCTCTTCAACACCATCTCGTTCCATTGTGTAGTTCTCACTCCCAGCCTAATGCCATTAAGGCTATGTATGTTTGTGGCAGGAAGGAATGTGAAGGTAAAAAATTGGACTGCATCTTTTTATTTGCGTTGGTGAATACCAGCAATCATGAGATCCTGAATCAATGAGCGCCTTCCCACTATCCTTTATCAAATATTATACAGTATGAACACATACCTTGACTAAGGTATCTTATTTTCAATATCACAAATTGAAAGCATATGAAGTGGACAAATTTTCAATTATTTCCCATATCTATGAATTCTCTAGGCTCTGAATGGAAGATCGTACAGCATGAGACTTAAAAGACTGATAACTTCACTTTCAGATGGTGCCTAAACAGCAATATTTAAAAAAAATATGGTGCCAAGCTGAATACAAAAGGGATAATTTCTTTGCAAATCTGACATTTAATAGTAGATTTTGAACAGATATGGAAATCCATTCTTGATGTAAACTCAGATTTCAGAGTTAAGGGGTTTGTTTTGTTTGGTGTTGGTCGTGTCCTGCCGACCCCCCTGACCCTCCCCAGGGATTTTCTCTTTCTTTCTTTCTTTCTTTCTTTCTTCTTTCCTTCCTTCCTTCCTTCCTTCCTTCCTTTCTTTCTTCCTTTCTTCCTTTCTTTCTTCCTTTCTTTCTTTTTTTTTAAACCCTTTTTTTAAAAAAAAAAAGTTTTCTTGAAGAATTCAGTCAATACAACAGCAAATCCATTTAGAGCCCTGCAACCTCATGGATCCTCTCAAACACAACTGTAACTGTAGTCTGATAAAGATAAATTACCCTTTTTTCCTCCAACTTCAGACTACTTATTGTGTGTGCATTAGGCAATTCATAGGAATACCTATTAATTAACCCTGTGGCACCACAACCTCTAACACAGGTTCAGCTGAATTAGACACAAAGGAGTAAGTGATTTTAACCATATTTCTTGACTTGAATTCTATTTCCTGACTGGACAGTACTTAACACGCTATTATCCCAGCCACTGAAAATTAAAGTACGCAAAGCCCTTGACGCAAGATGAAAAATACCATTCCATCAGCTATCAAAACACAAATGCTCAAAAATCTTTTATCAGAGAATTATCTGTAGAATCAGAAAGTGTTAACAAAGGAAACAACACAAATTTGAAGACGAATAGTTCAATAGTTCTCATCAGTCAAAATAATTTATTTTCTTATCACAAGAGGAACAAGGCCATCCTCACATATAAGATATTTGATGGTCAAAATACAGGGATTTTATTTTTATGGTCTCTTCCTTTTGCACAGATCAGTAGAAACCCTAATGAAGAGTTTATCAGGGTAATAATAATGTGAGAGAAGAATCAGTTATCAGGGACGGATACAGCTAACACTTGCTATGGTTTCCACAGTATCAAGTATCTTGTGTACACTTATTATACACATTCAGCTATGTCAAGTAGTCTTCCTAATTAAAGTCCTAAAGATTTCATGAAGTTCCTAAACCCTTATTACTGTCCAAAGTATGATAAAGTTTGTGGGAACACTCCATATTGTTTCTATTCTATCTGCAAAAAAGGTTTTTGTTAGATAGAGAAAAAGCATATAATCTGTAGCTCTCACCACAAAAATGTCACCAATAGTGACAGTAATATTCAAATATGTCATAACATACTAAGCTAAGAACTGTGCACACCCAAGAAAAGAAAAAAAATCTGACTTGAAAGGGAAAATGATGACTGAAGACTGCAAAAGAACATTTTACAAAAAGATCAATATCAAACAGTCCACACCACCAGTCTTATTCATTCTTGTTACTTCGGGTGAACAAATTTCCCTTCTTGCCAGTACTAACCAGACCTGTAGGGAAAACCCAGTGCTTGACACACTCCTAAGAGAACACTTACCCTCATGGTAACCTACTTATCCCACCTGCATATGCCCAGGTATTGTACTTTCCTACTGCCTACTAACTCATCACTGAACAGGCTATTCTTCAGTCATTGGATACGTTGCCTTGGCATATAAAGAGTGAAACAGTTGCTAGGATCAAGGAGTTAATTTATAATAAGTGACAAAAGCTTGTGTGGCATAGATTAGTGGCTTCTGAATAGAATTTGATTTTTAAATCGTCCTCAAATCCCAGATATTGAACATCTCTGAAGGATAATGAGTTATTTGTTACAAAATGACATTGCAGAAAATGAAGCAGCCATTACAGATGTGCTCAGCAACAGCTCACAAACAATCTTGGGTATCAGAGTGAGTTTTATAGAGAGAAGAAATGCTGCCCACGAGAGTGCTATTATCTCCAGCTCTTATCTGAAAATGCCTCTTATGATTTTTAGCATACATTTGGATAACTGCCAGAGAGCTTATTTTAAAATGTCATCTAAAGTACAGACAGCTCTTCTATCAGTAGAGCGCTATGGAGAGCCACTTTGAGACTTGAACCCATGTCATTGTGTCAGAAGCAAAAATCATAACAAATGAACCAGAGAGAACTTGGCAGCCTACTTCATGACTTCTTATCTTTACACAAATTGCTATGACAAAATACATTGGTTCTTAAAGAGGAATGTCATTTGCACCCAAGCCTGGAATTATAACATCTGGTCTTTATTCAGTTTAAACAGCCAGAGGTAAAGGCTGTGTCTTCTTTGATAAACACTTAGGTTAATACTTCAAAGCAGGAAAGTGGTCTATGAATGTTAAATACAATTCTCAAAAGTGACCTTAGCTTTTTACCTTCCCATTTAATTCTGATTGCTACTGTATGTAGTTTCAGAACAGCAGTAATTCTCTTTAAATAATGAATTGCCAATGCAAGACCTACTTCCACTATGCTGAGTGACAAAAATTTTTGATAATATCTTACTGTATGTGAATTAATGGCAAAACTAACTAATTCAAAGACAGGAAGTCATGCGCATTTTATGCATAATATAGATAACATATTTTGCACTTGTTTTTTCTAGTTTGTCCTTATGCCCACAGTACTTCACTTTTTGTTTTATTTAGCAGGCCTAAATAAGGATGGGACCAATCTAATACTCAGTGTCCTTATTATCCCCCATTCTCTAGTAGAAGATCCAATAGCCAGTAAACATTTTTATCATTAGTGAGATTTTTCCTTGCATATTAGAGACTAGCATAAAACTTGACCTTATCCTTTTTGTGATTGACATATATTCATGCAGCCCTTAATTCCTCTATCTATCAGTTTAAAAAGCTGAAATTACTGTGGCTAAACACATGGTTATATTTAGACATAGTCCATGCCTCTATATAAAAGGGAAAGTTTTCCCAGGGTAGCTACGTCAGTTCTGTTGGAAAAACACACCTTCAGGCTAAGATTGCTATATTGCCAAACCACCATACAATAGCACAGTAGAGTTTGCCGTTAATGGTTTTGTTGAGATCTTATGTGAGAATGTAATTCTGATGAATTTTGGAATACCTAGCTTTTAAACCAGTGCTAGAAAATGCTAGGCAAGCCATTATTCTATCACAATTTTTTCCTGAAATACACATTTCACATTGCTCTTAATCTTCAATGATAAAGCCGTACGCTTAAGCATATGCAGAAAGTTCAGTTACAGGAATAAACTATGATAACATATCACTCTGCAGAAACAGTTCTTTCTCTTCCAGCACTCACTTCCATAAGGATAGATGATACCCAGGGATTAGGGTTATTTCATATATAATGTGCTCCTTCTTTTAGGTACAAGATTTCTTTAAATACAAAACCAAATATTCTGTCATGCCATCAAGCTTATAAAAGGACTAAAATTCAAAGTAATCCATTATCCTAAGCCCCACATTTAGCTCATGTTCTGTACAACTAGCTATCCATCCAGGTACTTCATTGTAGTATCTAATGTAGTGCATGTTGGATACAACCACATACATGTGCAGTAATGTATTCTGATTATCCAAATATTTTTTGCTAGTTCTAAAAAGGAACACTGGTGTTTGTAAATAGGTTTGACAGTGGCACCTATTTCCTGACACATAAACAATAATTTACAATGCTTGTGATGTTCTCGACAGCATCTTCCTTTTAAATAATAAAAAGTACATCAAGAAATTTTACATTAAAATTCTGAAACCCCTCAAGCTAAAAAATATTTTGGGTAAACAAAGTATGTGCCAGGGTGAAGTATGTGTACTACCATACATCTCGTAAGGCAGTAATCATAGCCTGCATTCCCTCTGCACATATAGTGGTTTCTTTCTTCTGGAAATGCTTTTTGTTCTAAGTACAAAATTCTATTTTTAAGTGTTTAATTTAATTTTTCATGAATTTCTTCACCATCACAGATTCCTAATGGACAACTTTGGAAACCAAAACCCTCTCCAATATTATATGTACTAGCTGAGGAAAACAGGGGTGGTTTAAATTTCTCCATCATTCCCCTCTCAGGGAATACATTATTGCTCAGCAAAGAACCTAAACCTCTAAACTGCAGCCTCAGGGTCTTCACTGCAGAAGCGAGATTTCATGATCCAGGTGTGGTTAAACTAAATCTGAAAATGGAAGATACATGAGTCAGTACAGCATACCTCAGATAAATAACCTTTCAGAGGGAAGGCTTGGTAGCTAGAACTCAGCATAATGATTTATATTTTCTGGGATTTGTCCTAGTGTTTATGCACAATTTTGAACCATGTTTTGTGAACCAACAATTACCCTGAACCTTACTCAGGGCTGTTCGCCATATGCTGTGTTACATGCTATGAACCTGCCCTCAGGATTCAGCCAATAGAAGTAAGAATTAGGGCAAATGTCATGTGAATTTTATGCTGACCCCATTTACATTATAGCAGGTAGAATAACATGACCGATTTATTTCACACGAGTCACCAAACAGCTTTCAAGTAGCTGTAACTTTCTGACACTACTGATTTGAGGAATTTCTTCATTTAATTAGGCCATTATTAGACAAATATAAATGACTGAAGCTGGAGATGAATAACCATTAATTCAAACTTAATCTATGAGAACACATTCTGGACTAATATTCATCCTGTTTAGAATGAAACCAAAATGGACTATTATTATCCCTGCAAACTTCTTTTAGAAATGAACAGATGGTATCAGTGATTAATGTTCTGTATTTTTTGTGTGACCTAATAATGGGCAAGGATATGTTTCATGTATTTGATTTCTTTCTGTTAAATTTACTGTAATCCTAGGACTCATCTTCATTACTTTGTCTGAACCTCTGTTCTCTTGAAATGCACCGCTCATACTCCTAGATGTGTTCAACCCAGCTCTATTTTTGCTGTAAATTGATCACGTCAGCATGACAATTGAAAGCATTTGGCAATAGCAACTGTAACCAAAAAGGAGTCCATGTACAAGTGAATCTTTACAAAATCAAAGCTCCACGCATTGATCTGGAAGAATGTTCTTCCTAAAGCTCCCTGATTCAATCCACAAAGTGAATTTATAGAAGGGCAGAACTGACAGAAATAAAATACCTGAGGAAAATACATTAATCACACATGGTTTTAATGAGTCCTGGTCCTTGTTACAATTAAAAATATAAAAGAAATCAAATGCTTAAAATAGGTCTGTATCTTTGCAGACTTGTAACTAATTAACCACGCAAAAAGGATGCTCAACACTGACATACGCACTTCTGCTGCATTTTGAATAAAATAGAGAATATGCCAAAGGGGATAAGAAATGAATGTGAGATTAGATGAAAAAGGTAAAAACCCAAAATATTAGATCACTCTGATACAGAATTGAGTAAAAAAAAAAAAACATTAAAAAGATCAACTCTCTACACCTTTGCTTTTCTCCCACTGAAATGGTTTATGTTGACCAATTGTTCTTCATTTCCAGTAAAATGGCTTTTTAGGTTACCATAACTCAAATCTAAATTATATCTCCTGTAATGTAAAAAGAAAAGAAAGTGAAATACATTAAATGTGGTTCTACGTGGGAAATTTTAGCATGTGATCCTGCTTGACAGACACTTGTGTGTATTTCATATCACCTAATTTGTTTCAGCTTAATACATGTTCACATTCAGACTTCTTTTTTCAGACAAAGGTGAGTTACTCTCCAGTTTAATGGGACTATTTTTCTGTTGGCAGGATTTGATCCTGCTTAATAAATTAATATTTTCCTCCACCTCTGAGAAGGGAGAAAATAAAAAAAAGCCTTCAGAAAAGTAAGTGATGTTCTTTTTTTCTGCTTCCACATAATGCATAAAACTGTTTGGCTATGAATGTAGAAGAGTCCTTGTGAACCACATTGCAAACAGATATGGAGGATAACATGGTACCCAATTCTTAGATTCAGTTTCTGGGGAAAAAAAAAAAGAGAGAAAAAATATTTATACAGTTTTTCTCCTTTAGAACACCATAAGGACAGGCAAATAATAAGATGAGGCCTAAATTCTCACCTTCTCTGCTATATCCCATGTCAATTATAGCTTCAGAGAAATTTATATGTGCATGTGAACAAATTGCTTGTAAACAGGATTATTTTGAAGGCCAATTGCTGATACTATTTTGGAATTAGTGTGAAAGAAAGGAAGATTGAGTGTTAGTCATTAGTAGAATATTATATTTAAGTTGTTTTTAATCTGCAAAAGTATATAGACCAATCATAGCATACGAAATAAAAGTGAAGCTGGTAAATAAATGATCTATTTTCTAAAGCTAAGAAGCTTACTGTAAGTTTTAAAGGCTTTCTTTTAAAAATTTTCTGAAGAAAGTTGAAAAAACCATTTGCCTTTTTTCTCCCTTTCCTTATTTTCCCTGTCAGTTATTCTAATTTGAAAAATGGAAGATATGTCAGTAGAGGGAGGCACAAGAAGAGTAAGAAGAATGAGAAACTGAAAAAAAAAGAACATTTCATGAAATAATGTTACATCTTCTTTTAAATATAGTTAAATTTGTACAGTTTTAGGAACCTATAGAATGCATATTTTTAGTGGTTAAGCAAAAGTCTTGGGAGACCCAGATACATATTAGATATGGATTCATATGAAGGGTAGTATAATTATACTGCTACATAGAAAAGTAGAGATGGATGTCATTAGGACAAATACAATAGTGTAAAACTTTTAGGTATATCTAAATCCTTACAGATAAAGTGGTATTGAACATAATTCTCTATTTTTGTTTTTATAAATGAATTTCACATTCAGCAATATTAAAAATATTTTTGATGGCTTTATAAATCCTAAAATTTCTTCCTTGAAATCTACCTTCAGTAAAACCAAGATGGTTCCTTTAGCTTTGAATATTGCTAGAGAAGAAGCTACAAAAGTGGTGTGTTTTAAGCCCAGTAGGGAACTAAGCACCACACAGCCACTCACTCACTCCCTGCAGTGTGATGGGGAAGAGAATTGGAAGGATAAAAGAGAGAAAACTCACAGGTTGAGATAAAGACAGTTTAATAGGTAAGACAAAACTGTGCACAAATGGAAAGCAAAATGAGGAATTAATTCACTACATCCCATTAGCAGGCGGATGTTCAGCCATCTCCAGGAAAGCAGGGCTCCATCACACGTTATGGTTACTTGAGAAGACAGACTCCATAACTCTGAATGTCACTCCTTTTTCCTTCTTCTTCCCCCAGCTTTTATTGCTCAGCATGACATCATACAGTATGGGATACCCCTTGGACAGTTGGGCTCAACTGTCCCAGCCGTGCCCCCTCCCAGCTATTTGTGCATCCCCAGCCTGCTCACTGGCAGGGCAACGTGAGAAGCAGAAAAGGTCTTGACACTGTGAAAGAACTGTTCAGCAATAACTAACACGTCAGTGTGTTATCAACACTGTTTTCATTGCAAATCCAAACCATAGCACCATACAAGCTACAATAAAGAAAATTAACTCTATCCTACAAAAAACAGTCCAAAAAGTAATCTGATTGAACTGTCAAGGTCACTTTCCTAATAGGGAAATCCATTTCAAAGTACTTCTCGCATCACTTAAAAATAGTCACAAATAGTTGAAATTACTGATGCAATCTTATTTTTCCAATATTGGCATGATTTTCAGACAAACTGAAAATATCTGAAGATCACTGGTGGGGATCATAGGATAGAATAGAATAGAATAGAATAGAATAGAATAGAATAGAATAGAACAGAATAGAATATTTCAGTTGAAAGCAATGTACAACGATCATCCAGTCCAACTGCCTGACCAATTCAGGGCTGACCAAAAGTTAAAGCATGTTAAGGGCATTGTCCAAATGCCTCTTAAACCCTGACAGGCATGGGGCAACAACCACCTCTCTAGGAAGCCTGTTCCAGTGTTTGACCACCCTCTCGGTAAAGAAATGCTTCTTAATGTCAAGTCTGAACCTCCCCTGGAGCAGCTTCGAACCACTACCATATGTCACGTCACTGGATACGAGGGAGAAGCGATCAACACCTCCCTCTCCACTTCCTCTCCTCCGGAAGCTGTAGAGAGCAATGAGGTTACCCCTTAGTCTCCTTGTCTCCAAACTAGACAGAGTCCTTAGCCACTCCTCATAGGACATGCCTTCCAGCCCTTTCACTAACTTTGTTGCCCCCCTCTGGACACATTCAAGGACCATATAATCTTTCTTAAGTTGTGGGGCCCAGAACTGCACACAGTACTCAAGGTGAGGCCGCACCAACGCTGAATACAGCGGGATAATCACCTCTTTTGACTGGCTGGTTATGCTGTATTTGATGCACCCCAGGATGTGGTTTGTGCTCTTGGCTGCCAGGGCACGCTGCTGACTCCTGTTGAGCGTGCTGTCGACCGGCACCCCCAGATCCCTTTCTGCAGGGCTGGTCTCCAGCCACTCCTCTCCCAATTTATACTTGTGTCTGGCATTACTCCGTCCCAGGTACAGAATCCAACATTTGTTGTTAAATGTCATGCCATTGATGATTGCATAGGAACTGTTCAGCAATAACTAAAGCATTAGTGTGTTATCAACACTGTGTTCATCACAAATACAAACCATAGCACCCTACAAGCTACTCTTGTCCCTCAAGAGATCACTTCCTGTTTGGTATCACCAGTAAACTTGCTAAAGGTGCATTCAACTCTTGTATCCAGATCATTGATAAATATATTGAAGAGAAATGGCCCTAGAATTGAGCCCTGAGGAACACTGCAGGTGACTGGTCACCAGCCAGATGTAGCCCCATTCACTACAACCCTCTGAGCCCTGCCCTTCAGCCAGTTCTTCACCCAGTG
>WAAD01024175.1:0-33360 GCA_013389945.1 Fregata magnificens | reverse complement strand
AGAATAGAATAGAATAGAACAGAATAGAATATTTCAGTTGAAAGCAATGTACAACGATCATCCAGTCCAACTGCCTGACCAATTCAGGGCTGACCAAAAGTTAAAGCATGTTAAGGGCATTGTCCAAATGCCTCTTAAACCCTGACAGGCATGGGGCAACAACCACCTCTCTAGGAAGCCTGTTCCAGTGTTTGACCACCCTCTCGGTAAAGAAATGCTTCTTAATGTCAAGTCTGAACCTCCCCTGGAGCAGCTTCGAACCACTACCATATGTCACGTCACTGGATACGAGGGAGAAGCGATCAACACCTCCCTCTCCACTTCCTCTCCTCCGGAAGCTGTAGAGAGCAATGAGGTTACCCCTTAGTCTCCTTGTCTCCAAACTAGACAGAGTCCTTAGCCACTCCTCATAGGACATGCCTTCCAGCCCTTTCACTAACTTTGTTGCCCCCCTCTGGACACATTCAAGGACCATATAATCTTTCTTAAGTTGTGGGGCCCAGAACTGCACACAGTACTCAAGGTGAGGCCGCACCAACGCTGAATACAGCGGGATAATCACCTCTTTTGACTGGCTGGTTATGCTGTATTTGATGCACCCCAGGATGTGGTTTGTGCTCTTGGCTGCCAGGGCACGCTGCTGACTCCTGTTGAGCGTGCTGTCGACCGGCACCCCCAGATCCCTTTCTGCAGGGCTGGTCTCCAGCCACTCCTCTCCCAATTTATACTTGTGTCTGGCATTACTCCGTCCCAGGTACAGAATCCAACATTTGTTGTTAAATGTCATGCCATTGATGATTGCATAGGAACTGTTCAGCAATAACTAAAGCATTAGTGTGTTATCAACACTGTGTTCATCACAAATACAAACCATAGCACCCTACAAGCTACTCTTGTCCCTCAAGAGATCACTTCCTGTTTGGTATCACCAGTAAACTTGCTAAAGGTGCATTCAACTCTTGTATCCAGATCATTGATAAATATATTGAAGAGAAATGGCCCTAGAATTGAGCCCTGAGGAACACTGCAGGTGACTGGTCACCAGCCAGATGTAGCCCCATTCACTACAACCCTCTGAGCCCTGCCCTTCAGCCAGTTCTTCACCCAGTGCACTGTGTACCTGCTCGTCTCACAGCTGGACAACTTCTCCAAAAGGATACTGTGAGGAACAGTATCAAAAGCCTTACTAAAATCCAGAAAAACCGCATCCACTGCCTTCCCCTCATCCACCAGCCAGGTGACCTTATCGTAGAAGGATATCAAATTATTTAGACAGGACTTTCCCTTCATGAAGTCCTGTTGACTGTGCCTGATGACTGCCTTTCAATAGCACCCAGTATGATCTTCTCCATAATTTTTCTGGGTACTGAGGTTAGACTAACAGGTCTGTAGTTTCTATATTGCACTTCTCTATCACATAGCACAGAATTCACAGCTCAGGGGAAAGGGACATTTGTTTGCCTTGCTCTTGTCAGAGAGTACATTTAGCAGGATTTAGACAGCAACAAGGACTGTTTTTCATTATTGGAACCAGGCTCTACCGCTCAGCAGGAGCTACGGACCTGCTGTTCTGTATATTGTAGACCTAGTTCCAGATTTTTCTTCAAGATTTTCCTTCAAGATTTTCCCTGGCTTTTGTGGGAATACCTCAGCAAGGAGCCATCTTTGGTGACTGTGTCTTCAATACTCTTTAATGATTATACCTACACTGTCCTGCTTCAGGAAGTAGTCTAATATTTGGCACTTTCTCAGATCCAGCTTTGTGCTTCCTTGACACCTCGGTAAGGGCAGGGAATATGGCTTCCACTTTTCACTGAATACCAAGCAAGACAGCTTAAATTCAGGTTACCTGTAAATCAATTTTCTTGTAAGATGTCAACAAAATTGTCTGTGAATGACTCTATAGACTTGTATCACTGCCGTTAGGTTAGGTGAGACACATACTAATGTCTGGCCAGGACAATTTACGCTGCAGGTAAGGGGAGGCTGAAGTCTGCGCTATGATGTGACAAGGACTTTTTCTCGATGAGAGAGAAAAAAGCTTTGGGCATGAAATGTTGGTATGCCTTTGAGCTCAAGCTTATCTCACTTGCTATGTGATGTTTTATGATGTTCTGGCCCTTTTCAAAAGTCGAGGCGAAGATGTCATCTAATTTCCTAAAGTATGTGATTGCTAATACTCAGCAAGTATTTTAAAGATACCTAAAGTGAGATACAGCAAACAACATATTAATAAAGAAAACATCTTCCATGTGGGCTTTGTGTGTGAGAAAGAGGCATATCTAGGGCACAATTCTTCTCTATTCATAGACTTGAGTATATCTACTTTAAAGTGCCTGTTTCTCTTGACTAGCTACAAATTGACAGCAGGGTAACTAGTCCAAATGTAGATATCTATATTGCAGACACCTCCTGTGTGATGAATCCAGCTCTACATAATCTATCTGTAAATAATTTAAAGGAAATTACACAAGAGAAAGCAATATTGTGATATTATTCACTGTTTGAAGATTATGTTGCTTTTATACTCCGTTCTGGGAATTTTTCCCAACTTTGCCAGCAATTTGTTAAAGACCAACAAGAAAACAACTAAGTTACACTTGCAAAAGAGCTATATCAGAGTACGCAAAAGGTGTAAGTACACTGTTGATTACTACAGACCAATATAATATTTTTTATTTTTAGTTCTTTTTTTTGTCTCCTTCCCAAATGCAGAGAATAACTGAAGTAAAACAAAATTTCAGAAACCTTAGCTTTTTTATCCAGAATGTTGGAGGTTGAATATGCAACCCAAAAATGAATAGAGTCCAGCATAAGAGAACCAATGCTCAATGCACTGATCTCTCCTGTGTTCTCACTAACCTGTAACAAGTTTGACCTTCAGTGATTATCTGCCTAAGCAAAGCTGAATTCTTAAAAAAGCAATTCCAAGGAGAGGAATACAGCTCAAATGTTAGTTAGCCATAAATAAGTCAACACTTCTAATAATAAATAACCTGCAGATGCTCTGAACATTTTATGTTTTGTGATTATTAGATTTAACACTGCTAAATACATGTGGACAGAGCTATTAACAGTTGATATTGATCTCTGTAGTACTGACTGTATTTTGCACACATGTTGAAGATATGAAGGAATAAAAATTCCCTGCTGAAAAGGTTTGCAGTCTAATTTGACAGTATAAACAAGGAAAGAAAAATGTTGAACAGCTAAAGCCAGCAGAAAATAAGTGAGAAAGACATGCATAAGTATCATTAGTTCCAAGAACTTCTCACTTGTCTTTGATGCCTCTCTTTCAGAATTTACTTAGTACTTCAGAGTTTAGTTATTTACCGATGAGTTAGTAAGATTTCTCTTTGTCTACTTGTGAGCTGATTATTTGCAATTATTTACAGTAACCACTATTAATGGTTTCCAGACTTTTTAATTATGGAGCCACTTTTGTAAAATGGGTCCTATTTCCATCAGTATTATGATGTTAAATACTGCCATGAGCAACTAAGTTTCTGTTAGACAAGAAATCCAGTTTGTAACCAGCACAACTCCACTTGGGTCATGACCTCTAGCACAGAACTGCCAGTTCAAGTCATGAATTCACAGAGCACCTCTAGGCGTTGAAGAGATATATGGATTAAAGATTAATACTTCAAACAGATATCTCCAGAAAAACTCTGTCTTCATTAATCTGATCATCTAATCCAAGAAATGCCTCTGTGCTCAGAAGGGAAAAAGATGCATTTTTCCAAAAAATGAAACTCATCGTATTATCTTTGTGCAAAATGACGATCCAAGTCCTATTACTAATAACTGCAGCACTTTCTCGCAATCAACAGCGTCTCTTGATATCATTAATGTGATGAGTTCAAAGTCCCAGAAATTACTAGTTTGTATACTTTAAGCATTAAGTGAACTCATCTTACTTTTGTAGCTCTTTCAGTGCGAGACAGATCCTGGACTAAGAGAATATAGTCCACCACACGAGCAATAACTTCTGAATTAACAACATAATTGCACTTGGCATTCATGTTCCTTCTGTATCAGGCAGTGAACAAAGAGAAGAAAAAGACAGCTTGTCTCCAGCACCACAGGGCAGGATTCAACTTTCCTCTTTAAATTTCTACAGTGTAGGTGTCAATGTATGAGATGGCTGTCTAGGCTTCCAATAAATGCAGAGGAGAGTTAATCAAATATAGTTAATGTAATCTGGAGAGTAATTTCTCTCTTCATAATTAGGTAGGCAGGTATAGATTCAGTTGCATGAACATGTTTTGAGATGGTCTACCATATTTAAGATTTCTCAGGGGTATTATTCCAGCACGATGTTGAAAAAATGGTATATAATCTATAGAAAACTTGTCCTCTTCTGGCCCAGCAGCTGCAGGACAAGCGGGACACTGAACAGTACCTGTGTCTTTTCAGTGTAAGAAAAAAAAATCCAGAACAGCAGATAAGTAGACAAGAAAATTATGAGAAGCCACCTGTTATTAATTGACGTTCTTTTTTATTTATTTGTAGCCATATTAAAGAAAAAATTTGAGGGAGAGGCATTGGAGAACTCCAAGAACATGATTTAATTTCCTTTAAAAAGTTCAGATGAGCTTGCCCAATAAAAAGTCTCTGAACACAACTTGGGGTCTGACAGTGGTCATTAGCTGCAGTAAACTACCAAATCCTGGGGAATTTGTGTAAATATATAAATATATAAATCCTCGTGGATTATTATAACCAAAGTCAAAGCAATGGTCTTCAATTTTAATTTGGAATTTAGATTCTTCTGAGAGGGCTTCAATAACCCATCCATCCATTTCAAATAATCAACAATTTATTCACTTCAGCATTATGATTAGAGCTACAGATACTACGCACCAGTAATCCAGGACTTCGCTGTGGATACTTACAAAATCATGAAATTGCTTTTTTTTTTTTTTTTTGCTTTGACATAATCCTCTGATTTAAAATAAAACATTTGCGCTCATTTCCTTCTCGAGGCACTGTCCATGTCCATAGGAACAAGCAATTTTTGGGGGGTATCAAGTCAAGCCAAGAATAATTATAAAAGGATTTACTGCAAGTAAAACCAGAGAAATCCTAGGTCTATAGCAAAGAATGTTTTAACAAAAAGATTAAGAAGGAGAGAAAGGGGTTGATGAATGTTGCCTATTAGACAGCAACACCACATTAACCCTGTATGTATATTTCATGTGTTAGCCATGCATTTACAGGAGAGGGTAAAGATAAGCCCATTTAAATTGCTTATCTTTTTCATTATAAATGTTTATTGATTTCAAAATACTGATAAAAGAAAAAAATGGTGCATTAAAAAGCTTTGTGGACAAGCAGCAAAACAAATTCTCTGTAAAATATTGTTCTGAACTGTTGTACTACTTCTCCCCCACAAAATCTCCCTAGTGATCTGACATGCTTCTTTCTTATACATCTTGTTTCGATTGAGATATAAACTACATTTTTCCCACATCACATGAAATTCTTCAAATATGTCATTATTCTTGTTCATAAAAAGCAATTTCTTTCATGGCAACACACCAATTTTCTCTTGTTGTTATTGTGGTGGTTTTTTCAACCACCATCAAAAGATCAATCTGTTTGCAATATGGGCAAATGGGCAAATGCAATCCATTTTTAAAATAATTTTCAGTCCCAACTACTGAAGAAAAATCATATAGCAATTATATTTCTGACTTAAAATGTAATTTATGAGCCTATACTAATTCTATAACTTCAGGCAAGAAATATCTAATGTTATGACTTTGCCACATAAAGTGTTTCAAATTGCACCCTGAATCCCATACCTTAGGGACATAAATTTTTCTAGGCCACATTTTAACAGGTCTGCAAAAGCAATGATTCTTTAGCGGAAAAGACTCAGGTTTAATGACGAACCATTGCCCGAGAGACCAACATGAGTGTGTACTGGGGGAGGTGGAATATGACAGCTGTCAACCATCCTTATAGCTTCTCGACTAGTGGAGCCAAATTATGCCTGTTCACAACTTGAAGCTCTACTTTGTTTCCTGCAGCAGTCAACCCAAACGGACTAATCTGGCATCCAGAACAAGAGCTCTCTGGTAGCCAGGGACTGTGGAGCAGATGTGATGCAGAACAAAATTTGCCAGCTCTATAACCTGGGGGGAACCTGCATGTAAAGGGAATCAAAGCCTGACTGTTTGAACCAGTTGCGTCTACTTTGTAGTTCCATTAACACCAAAGGAAAAGATGAGGTTTTGGCCCAATATATAGGAGAAATAAATCTTACAGTTCTGATTTATTAATTTTTGACCCTTTTAGAAACGTGGAAAGAAAAGCTAAATGCTATGGTGCCTGATCATAAGTTATTTTTTAACTTTTAAACTAAATTCTCCTAAGTCATTTTACGATGAAATTTAGATTATGAAGAAAATTTTCATAATTAAGGAAAAAATCCACAAAAACCCAAGGCCAAACTGAAATTAGCAAAATACAGTGAGCCTAATTCTAATTTATATTAGGCAGTTTTGTACTACTCTACTACCACAGAGAGGTTTGGAAATACTTGTAAAAGTAATTTATGCCCACTTTAAAGCCCAATTTATGCTGCCAGAACAGTGATAACTGAGTCACTGAGCTTCTGAGAGTCACAGCAGTCAACATCGGTCAAAAATTTCTAAGTGTGCATGTATTCATTACAAGTGTCTAAAACTGTTATTCATCATTCACACATCTAAAAAATTACAGCTGGCAAATCAGTGAGGAGAAGCTGTCATGTGAGCCAGGCACCCAATTACAGAGGATTATACTCTGGAATTTTCAAATTGAAAAGCTTT
Source organism: Fregata magnificens (assembly GCA_013389945.1). Classification (NCBI taxonomy): domain Eukaryota; kingdom Metazoa; phylum Chordata; class Aves; order Suliformes; family Fregatidae; genus Fregata; species Fregata magnificens. Next base: position 26,539 of record WAAD01024175.1, on the reverse strand, counting down.
CATTAACTTGGCTGGGAGCAGAAATAGACTGCTGCAGAGTGGTCTTAAACTTTCCATTAATAGAGAACACAGAACAATTGGAATGAAGTTTGTACAACCTGTAGATAGCAAATTACTTGACCAAAATATTCAATGACTGTTTACAAATGGCAAATATTGAAGTGAATGAGAATCAGAATAGGTGAGTAATCAAATCTGTGTTGGTTTAAATGAATGTTATTCATAATAAATGATTGAACCAGCTCTTCAGAAGAGTTAGTTCAGAAGGAACAATAATTTAAAAAATCATTATGACTAGCAGCAAAACTTGACATATTTCTCTGATCCAAATTTCTGATGCAGTCATTTTTCAAAAGTAAAAACAAGTTAAATAATTCTTTTGATACCAAAATTTATGAAAAATGTCAGAATCCTAAAGTTACAAGATTCCAATATTTTATAAATAGTGATATCTTTTTGAGAGATATCCCTCTTGAATTTATCCCTTTCCCTCACCTACCTTACCTAGTGTTCCAAAAGATCAGAAGTGTTGATTTTTAAAGGCATTTCTAGTGGCAAAGTTACATTAACACTCATGTAATACAGCTGGAAAATTGAAAAGTATTCAATTTATAAATGTCATTCTGGAGTAGACTACTTGTTGAAACTGGGAACACTTTTTAAAAAGCCATTCACATCTGAGAGGTAAAGATTCACCATGTAATGATCAAATCCCTGATAGTCATTAAGATGAAGGACCCTGCTGAAGAGCAGCTTCAGATAAAGACTTTCAGGGAATAAAGTAAAGATTATCACAGCCAGACAAACACATGCTACATGTGACACTAGCTCCAAAGAAATTACGCCTTTATTCTGCAAGCTAATTCCAGGCATAGCCAGCTAATGAGCAACAGCCCTCGACATAACTGAGCTAGAAGTATTTCTTCTTTGCTTGTCTTCACCTTCTTCAATACTGATGCCAATTCACAATGCTAAAAAAGTTTTAACTCACACACTGCAGGTTTCAAACTTAGAAGATACTCTCACACTTTGGCCAATGTGACAGATTAAATTGGATTTGCATTTTAAATTTCTATCATTTCAAGTATCTTCAAATGCGCATGTTAGATTTAGTGTTAGCCTTTTGTCTTGGTGATGCTAGGACATAGCAGGCTGATTCTAAAACTGCTTGTGGTAATCAATCTGGACTACATATGTGAAATACAATAAATTCTTTTGCTGTCTTGTTTAATGGATTTGTTTGCACCATCCTACTAACTTGATAAAGCAAGAGCCTCCTCCTTCTGCTGGTCCCTTCCCTCTGGAAGGAATACCATACATGGGCAGTTTATTAAAGAATACCAGAGTACACTTTCTAGAAGCATGCATCTCAGTATCACAGAAACCAGTTTTGATATGCCTTCACAAATTCTGCATTCCCTTGAGACCACCTTCTTAATAAATAATAGAAACAGCTGACACAGACAAACTGTCATTCAGGTTTAAGGGAAAGAGATTTCCTGGATTAATGATCAGCAAATGGCAGCATTAACTCAGTGGAAGGTTGATGAATCTTTCAGATCCTCCTTAGGTATATAACATGACCAGGAGAAGGCTTCTCCCTGTCTGACTTTAGCCTATCTTGCTGAAGAATCTCTTTAAACAAGTGGGATTGAGGAGATAAGAGTCAAAGATTACAGGGCTCAAATGTTAGTAGGTGTGCAGGAACAGACTGAGAAAGGAGACCTTTCTATGCTATATTGAGTCAAATCTCAAAATCAAAGTTTTGCATATCAAGATGTGCACCATTCAATTCTCAGTTCTCTGCACATAAAACACGCATAAAAGTCAGGGAGTTCAGTTTTCAGTTCTTTAGTCTCTGAACTCAGGCACACAGTGCACAGCTAAATTTTTTCCTAGGCAAAAGATTAGCAGCAAAAATCAGTGTGTAAAAAACTGTCAGTACGCAAAAACTTTGAAAACGTCATGTATTAAATATGATGTGCTACGTTTTATGAGTGTGAACCTCAGAAGTTTGGAGCCCTCCTACAAGATGAGAGTGCTTGATACATGTCCTTGAAATATCCAAAGGTTTCTAGCATGTAGCTCATAAAATTCTATTCTTATACACCCAAGAACATGATTAACTTCTATTAAAATTAATCCATAAACAAATTGTTGTGTAATTCATGATTATCAATATTCTAAACAGCTATCTCCCTTGATCACATCTCTGCTGAGTAAATTAGTATTAAAACCTTGTAAATATTAAATATGCAGAATCTAATCCTTCTACTAGTAAACCCAAATACCACCTTCAGCAAATAACTCCAGTCCCATGGTTATCCACAGAAATCAGAGTAGATTTCATTTGCTTATATTAAAAAACTAAGGAAAAAATGGAGAAACTTCTTGTAGCCCAGCTACTAGAGTATGCAGTTGCTGATTAATGTTCATCAGGGGAAGTAATTTGCATTGACCAGACATTGTTCTTGGAATCATATCTACAAAGAACCAGATCAGTGTAAATAAAACCAATTTAGTCTATGGTATCTCTTGCTGGTATTTTTTCCCCACTTTCAATCTTAGAGTTGTATCAGTCTTGGTAAAATTTCAGTCTACTTCTTTAGTTCTAAATGACAAATCATATCTGTGGTTCCCTGCTGTTTTGCTACAATTTATAACATCCACAGCTCTCCCCTACTTCACGTATTTCCTCTTTTTTTTCTTCTGATGTAGCTATAAAATAGGAATAAATGAACTACCACTAGAGCATGTCTTATTCCACGTTTGATGAGGAAGCATATATACATGCTTCTATATACATATAAATGTCTTCATATACCTGCTGAGTAAAAAAGTTCATAAACTTTTACTAGGTCTATGTTGCTTCAAGCCTGTAAATAAGAAAAACCTTTTGCTACAGAGTAATCAGTTTTTCGCAAAGACAATTGTAGTTGTCCTGAAAGGTAGTGGTACCTTCAGATATAAAACACAAAACTGAAAATGGCATCTGTCTCTTAAACTATAGCAGTGCTTATTGTCATCAGTGCCCGTTTTATTGACCTTTTCGGTGATAACATTTTTCATTCATTTACTTTCTCAATTTCTTTCTTACTCATTGTCACCACATCTATTTATGTACTTCTCTGTTGTAGAATATCTCTGAAAGCATATCAAGAAAATCCATTGATAAATGTACATAAACTGCTAAAATACCATTCTTATAGTAATTTAGATCTGCTTAAAACTAATTTTATTCACCTAAGTGGAAAAGGGGCAGGGGTGCAGTGGGGGGGTAAGAGTGGGGAGAGTTGTATTCTTGAGAACAACTGCTTAGCTGTAGTCTAAATCATTACGTAAATTGTTGGGCCTTATAAGTCCAGTAAAAAAGGTGTATCAATTTAGCAAGGTGTTCAAAAGAAAAATCCTCTCTGCTTGAGTGACTTTTGGCCAGCAGAAGCAAGGCCTAATCTAGCAGTCAATTTGTATCACGTGAGGCAGTAGGTAGAATTACAGGTAGTCTTCAGGATTCATTGGACAACAGTAAAGTTCAGCTTACCAATTACTAAAAAAAAGCTGGGGAGATTTTTTTTCAGAATCTTGTCTACATCTGTGGATTCATATTTTAGCACTGTGTCCTATCATATCAGTTGCCCTCCATGTTACATTTGATCACCTGTCTTTGTATTAGTTGTATTAGTTGATACAATAGAACTGTTGAACTATTATTGACCATTATCTAAGAGTTTAGTCATGTGTATAAGTATATGCCACTCTGCTGTATCAACATTTATTCTGTGGCTATTGCTGTAGTTAGCATTTTTAATCACTGAGAGCACCAATATTTCCTTTACATTCTCTTTAAAGTAGTTATATATCATGTTCTGTACTCCTCATGCCATGACAGGCAAAATAAACCTATTAGGCAACATTTTTGATGCAGCCTTATATCAGTAGAAAAAGTTGAAATTACCACTCGAGAGAGCTGGAATAATTCATGTATCCAATTCTTCTGGCTATTTTTAGTTAAATGTAATTTCTCTATAAAATAAAAAGTTAATAAATGAGGGATAAAGAAAAGGTTGAGTGGAGTGAGTGAAAAAGAGAAAGAGAGAGGTAGGGGGAGCCGGGGGGGGGAGAGAGGGATAGACCACTGCAGTGGAAATAAACTGCTTAATCATGCATTAACAACTCATCTCATTTTCACCATAACTGAAATATCTCAGATTAGCTACTAAAGATTCAGCTATGGTTAAATACAAAATTTTTTAAAGTAACTTTATCTTTGAAAAGTGACAAGTTGTAGTAAAGCTACACTGATATAGTCAACATTTGACTTTTATTGGAAGATTTAGTCATTCTTACATTACAATTTGTTTTCAGGTATATCTATTGCTTTTTATCTGACAAGCATGAGTTCTCTCAGGGTTTTAATCTATCTTTCTTCACAAAATTCTACACATGCCCATCTGCTTCAGGGCAGCTAAAGCAATTCTGGTTTGCAGTCAGTGCCTGGTAAGTGCAAAGGAATTATCTCAAATGCAAGACAAAATATACTTAAAATCTGCTGAGCTATATTTTATAAGTACCTTTTGAAAACTATGATTCCAGCCACTTATTAAGAAGATATGAAGAAAAGCAGAAAAAAATTCTTAAGAAGGTTTAATGTGAAAGTGGAAGACGGTGGTGGCAAGAATGGAAGAGTAAACTAAAGAAAATAGGTCTATTTGGGAAGCCCAAATACCTGCGGTCTTCAGCATGAAAGAAAACTGAAATGAAAATTTAATATTTTAAAATGAAGATAGACCGCTGTTTTCCAAGGAGGTGGTACTCATTGCATAAGGCATTGGTTGCTACAACCCCATGACAAAAAACAGACCAACTCTTACTCTACAACATGACAACCGAAATCACCAGATGGCTGATTGCCTTACATTGTCAGACAAAGATGCAAAATTATGCAATATTTTTCATCATTGAAACCCCTTATTGTATTCTTAACCGAGCTTGAGTTGTGTCAGACATACTTACACACTAGGTAAGATACAAAGATATCAGAGATTTAGATGTCAAATTACAGAGCATAGAAAATAAATTCACAATAAGAGGACTAACAGCAAGCAAGCTTTTCTTCTAGAATTTAATGCCTCAATTAGGAAGATTAGATTAAAAAATAAAAGAATTCAGATGCTTCAGTAGGTCATGTCCACAATTAGCAGGATAGTGTTTCTACCATGTTTGCTACAAAAATGAAAAAGAAAAAAAACCACACACAAAAAATCAGAGTACATTGTCATTTACAGATAAAATTATAAATCCCAATAAGAACATGAAAAAGTATCATTTTGGCCAAATAGATGTGGTTTGCCAAAAGTAAGAAGACAATACTGATTTAAAGGAAACCAAATGTACATCCACTACGAGAAAATATTCTGTAACAGACTTCCAGAAACTTGAAAAACTAAAAAGAAGAAAAAACTTCTAAGCTTCTTAAAGTTTGCAGCTTCCAGAGGTGCTGAATTTTAGCAGTACAATGTGGCTACAAGATTTCCCAAAGAAACTTTAAACTGAGCAGCAACAAAGAATCATTCTAGGATGGGCATGCTTAGTGCATTGAAGCCTCCTCATGCACATCCAGTTGTGCTTCTCAAAGCTCAGCATGAAACTTAAAGGTTATATTTAAAAATTCAAAAAGGAGATGGACATCTCTGCGTTACAGAGGTGAACTGAAAAGTAATTCTGTAAAGGAAAGAGTGAATTTAAGTGAAGATAACTGAAGGGCTGCAACAATGCCATTTTAAGTCAGCAGGAGGCTGAAAAGAAAGGGTTGGAAAAGAGTCTAAGAAGTAGTATATAGTTGATTTTTAGAAGGGAAGACTGAAAAGATGTGAGAACCTGCAGCCTCAGAATACAAAAGAAGACTGCATGTAAATATAGTCAAAGAGGAAATTAAATAGCTGTTGTAAAGGCTTCATAAAAATGGGACAAGCTACTATCCAGCTATCTTAGTCATGTCTAACATCAACATGTATCCTCAAAAAAACTAAGCACCAGTTTTAGCAAACTCAACCTTGTTTCACAGTTTATTTATCAAGGACTCATGGAAGCTGATGCGTATAGTGCATAGACTTCTGCTTGTAAAACAATTACACTTCATAGAGCACAGGAGACATACAGGTGTAGGCACAATAGCAGAACACCGGTGCACATATTTCTACCTCTGCTTCCTCATTGTCCTCACCTGCTCTTTCTGCTCACATTAATGAAGTCCAGAGTCATTCTCTTCCATTTCCCATCTCATCTGTCGCCTCCTGCTCCTTCACCAAATCTTTCTTTATGAATGGGGTTTTTTTAGGGGTATTTTGTTTGTTTGTTTCATTTTGGTTTTGGTGGTTTTGGGTGGGGTTTTGTTTTGTTTTGTTGTTTGTTTGTTTGGGGCGGGGGGGTTGGTCTTCTGCCTCTGTTGCTTTAAAAGTACTGGAGAAAGACCATTTCCTTCATCACTTCATGACTGGCCTTGTTTTCTTGATCCTCTTCCCCATGCTGACATATTATTTGGTTATTTCAGTGTGCAAGGCAGTTTTGAATAACATGGTTTGCACTGGTGTGGTGGGTTAACCTCTATCACTCCACTCCTCAGTGGGACAGGGGGAGAAAATAAGATGAAAAACTAGTGGGTCAGGATAAAGGCATTTTAATAAAGGTCACGTGAGGCCCTTCATAAAGGCAAAGGCCATGTGTGGAAGCAAAGGAAACAAAAGAAATTTATTCTTTACTTCCCATCAGCAGGCAATGTCCAGCCACTTTCTGGAAAGTAGGGCTCGGTATGCATAGTGGTTGCTTTGGAAGACACACACCTTAATAACAAATACCCCCCCTCCTCCTCCTTTCTCTTACCTTTTTATTTCTCAGCATGATGTCATATGGTATGAAATATGGCTTTGGTCAGTTGGAGTCCACTGTCCTGGCTATGTCCCGTCCCAACCTCTTACCCACTCACAGCCTATTGGCCTTTGAGGTGGGGTTGGAGAGAGTGCCTTGATGCTGTGCAAGCACTGCTCAGCAGTAACCAAAGCACTGGCAGGTTATCAACACCCTTCTAGCTATAAATACAAAGCACAGCACTGAGGGCTGCTATGGGGGAAGTTGACTCCATCCCAGCCAGACCCTATACAAAAATGCATGACCATTAAGGTTTTGTAATGATCATCACCCCTTGGGACAACAATCTAGACAGAGCAGAAGAAAGAAAACAAGCTTTTTGCTATTTGCTTAGTTATGGATAAAGTCACCCATGCTGCTCTTAGAAAGAAGTTTCAGGAGTGAAAGTGAGCATGGTGTTTTCTAAGATCAGTTCATTTCCTTTTTACATAAGGATCTTTTTAAAAAATTCACTTTTAAGCTTCATGCTGGGGTTTCAGAAAAACCACTGGATGTGCACGTAGAGGTTGTCATACACTGAAGTTGCACACCCGCCCCAGGTTGATGGTATTTTTTTCCCTTGTCATGCACTGAGCTGTGTATTGGTAGTTCAGTGCTATTTTAAAACATCAGGCATCATGTGATGTCACATATTTCAGGTTTTCACATATTGCAGCAGAGTCCTCAGGAAGCAGCAAGAGCAGGCTGGGCCACAGGGTTCACGGAGCGGAGAGCTGGGGATGGCAGTACGGCCAGTGGGGCAGTACCCTCACCCATACGGGTGCAGTCCGGGGTACCCCAGCAAGAAGAGGTAAGCTCTGCCATGCCAGTCCTGGCCTCGGGAGCAGGCAGCCAGGCCCCTGGGTGGCAGAGGCTGCAGAGCCAGGTGGTGGATGCAGGGCTCTGACTTTCAGCAAAAAAGAACCTGCAATCATTACAGTACTGTTTTGCACAAAAGATAAAACATGAAATGCATGTTCAACTCTGAATAAAGAAGGAATGCTAGAAGTCCCATCACAGCATCAGCCCTGAGTTGCATTTCTGCTGAGTTAGGCTACAATGCAAGTTATTTGAATGGAGAAAAGCCTTTTTACTTGCCACAAAACTGATAATCATATGCAGTATTCCACAAAATATGGTTCATATTTTCATTAAAAGGAAATGAAGGGTGATTTCCAAGCTTGCATGAAAAATATTTTTATTTTCAATTTTTCCATTCTTCTGCTCAGATTTCTCTGCACTTCTAATAGAGAAAATCTGCAGTTCTCCTCCCATGTTCACAGGCACACATATATAATATCCCTGAGTGATATTTTCAGCTTTTCAAAAGAGTAGCTGCTGAACCTGTTCCGGCTTGTCCTTCTAGGCCTTTAGTAAGAATATTTATAAAAAAAAGATTTTCAATATATTGTCAGACCTGACAAAGGTTATAAAATTTTTTTTTTTTTTCAGCACAAGTCTTTTGATATAGGGTGTAAAAAATAACTGTCCTAATGGACTGTTAAAAATACCCAACCAATCAACAAAAAACCCAAAAACAAACCCACAAAAAACCCCTAGAGTAACCATATCTATATTGGCAGAAAAGGTCTTTTCCTAATATATTCCATTCTATTTGAATAACTAGCTTAAGCTAATGCTCTACTAGTTTATCTACAGAAGCAATCTCTTTTAAGTGTGGGCAAGACTGTATAATTCATATCCCTTTTCTTGTTAAAGTCACATTCAGTATCAGTCACTTTGGAATAATTACTAATTTTAATTGTCTATTCATTTAAGAATTTACCTGTTTCTTAGTATATTTCTGTCTCAAGTTCTTTACCCTCTGCTATCTTTCCACTAAGAGGTCTATCATATACATTTATATCCACTGGGGGAATACAAGTTAGCACAGATCCATTCTCTGCCAATAAAACTAATGTCAGCACCAATTATATAAATTTAAACACGTGAAAAGCTAGTTATGTTGACCCTGGTTTTAAAAGTATCTTAAAAAAGGAAAAAAAAAAATTGTTGCTAAGTGTTAAAAAAACCCAGCCGATATAATGACAGAAAATATTAGGCTTTTCAGAAAAAAATAGTAAGATGAACTAACCCTTCCATGAATTATGGAAAAACAGATGTCAATCTGCTGCCTAGTTTTGAATCCTAATTTCATGTATGATATTCTTTGCATGTTCCTATCCTTAGAGGGAAGTTGTGGTTGTAAGGGTGCAGATGACAAGACCGCTGTTCTCTATCTGGCAGAAATATGTCTAGAGAGCTAAAGATAAAGACTTACTAAGGTGTGAATTACTGCTGGGCACAGGGAACAAATCTTAAATAACCAAAACATTTATTTCAGTAATATTATGAATATTATAAAATCCAAGGAAGAGCAGTTTGCTTGAAGCCTCACGTGCTGGATCACAGCTCTATCAGTTTGCTCTGATGAAAACTCTTTTTCAAACCAATGCAAACACTGTCCTGCAGACAGGTATAATTTTGTTGCCTATGCCCAGAAGCACAAACAAAGAAGCAGAATACTACTGGGGTTGAATTTGCCAATCCACAGAGAATGGTCTGAATTTCAGGCACTGCTCAAAGAAACAAGACAGTTTGAAAGCATGAGTTTAGTTAATTTTTTTTATTTGGGTAGCAGAGTGTGTGGGACAGAAATAGTATATCACACCACTTGTGTGTTATGCACTGATTCATAATGTTTCATATGAATGATGACTGTGAGAACATTTTTTTTAAAGCTAGACTTCTATTATCTCCCTTTCCCAGTTCTTGAAGCTGTTAAGTGTTATGCTTGCATAATGGCTTTTTGCACCATTGCTTCTGGTAGATGTCAGTGCCACACTTTGAAATGTTACAACGATTTTCAAAGAACATCAAATATATCTTTCTACATAAAAACTGGAAACCATTTTTTTTTTAAAATGAGTGCCTTGCTACTTAAAGTATCCTAGAAAATAAGGGGGTCCTGGAAATTGTAGGCTTTGAAAGCCCCAAACATCAACTTGCAATATGTGTCTAGAGAAAATAAGATGTTACTCTCTATTTTCTGCAGGGACATTCACTGGAGAGAAAACAAATAATAAACAGTTTTGCCAAAATGCTTCCCACTACTATTTTTAATCATGTGAACTCCCACTAAATGACAGTTAAGAGTAGGAAAGAGAAGAATAGTAGTTCAAAATACAGAACGGGGGTTTTTTGGGCATTTAAAAAGGCTTTGCATTTAGAATTTTAAGAACACTAGTTCATACAAACTGTTACATGTCAGATATCTGAAAGAGTATTCCCAAGATGAACGATTAACTAGACTGTGGTTTTTTACTCACAAATCAGTCTAATTCTACAAACCAATAAAACAGATATTAAATATTATGATTCGATCTTTTTTCTTATAGTATAATGCTGAACATATGAATACGATGTGATGCACCCTGACTGTAGATGTATCATAGTATTCTAAAAGCTAACTTTCTCACCTATTAGGCAAAAATGTTAGGATAATTCATTTGGATATTGTAATAATTTCCTTTTGCTTCAGAAAATATTGTGCATCTGTACACCTGTAGATTAGTGAGTGAGATGGAGGCGGCTGTTAGATGTTTGCTGCGTCCTTGAGAGTTCTACAATCTTTTGTTCAGTGTTAGCAACGATCTTCACAGTTTTACAGATAAGGTCATGTGGGAGATGTTCAGATCCTGAATTTTGTCTATCCACTTTAAAATATTGCCAGTCTGACTGATTTCTGATTTTGTCAATGCCTTTTTCATTCAGTATGTTTTGCACATCTCTGATCCCCTGTGTCCAATGTGACTCTGAAGTACTTGGGAAAGGATATCTCTTGTTACCTGCATTAAAAAAAAAGGGAGGAAAAATCAAATTATTGTTCAACATATTAAGGCATGGGAAGTTGTACATCATCATCTTGATAGCTGAATGTATTTGGGGTGCAATTCTCTCCAATATATGCTATACCAATCACATTTCACAAAAACCCATTGCAGAGAGCAACAGTTTAGTTTAGTTATATGTAGTCAACATTTTTGGAATACAGACACATACACTAAAAAGTTTTCTTGTCTCTCTGCTAGTTTTCTTTTACCAGTGCTACACCACCAGGGTCGTAATTTCATTTGTACTTCTGAACAAGATATGCTCCCCAGTCAAATGGTAGATGTCTAAAGAGATTTGGATCCTCATTTTCAGATCATGTAGACAGCATAGCTGGGCTGGAGTATGCCTCAGTTCTGGTCCATGTTCATGACTTTTTTTTTAAAAAAAAGAATTAGATGTATGCAATGGCATCAAGGAGCTTTTTAACAATTTATACATTTCACTGCTGAGCAGTTCCTCCTGTGGAGTAAGTACAGCCAAAACTACCCCTCCAGACTAGAGGTTAAGACCTTGGACTGGAATTAAAGACCTTAAAACTGTTTCAGCTCTAGGCTTCAAATTATAATTCAGACTAACTTTCTGATCATCCTCTTATATTTGGGTATGAATCCATATTAAAGGTCTTTGGATCTGTCTGGAACAAATGGGAACGATGAACAAAGCTTCTGCTCAGCTTTGTTCAGAAACTGCTTTATTAGTGCCTGCCTGTTATTTCTGTCCTTTTGGTTCTGTAGGTTTTCCAGGTGTGTTTGCTGAAGAGGTAGAAAAATGATGTCTCCTTTGCCCCGTTGAAAGATTTAGTGGGAAATGGTTTTTGGTGGTGGTGATCCTACTCCTTTTCTGCATACTATCACATGCAGCATAAACTCTGATATATCAGCTGAAAATGAGGAAATATCTGAGGAAAGGAAAGGAGTAAGAGTCTTTGGGACTCTAGAGGCAGACATATGACGGAGTGGGAGTTTCTGTTTAAGGTATGAAACAGTGACGGTGTTAAATGAGGGCCAAGCATCAACTGTGTAAATGGGGATAAAGGTACATGCATACTTTTAAAACTGCTTTGAAATGTATCAAAAGGCTATTCTGAAAGCTATATGGCAGAAATGTCTGTTTTTTAATCTGCTTCCAATACCTTCTGGTTCTTACAGAGTTATTCACACTTGTCTATGCTTGGAAAAGCCTGTGATTTCTAGTGTTCCCATCATGTGGTCCAACAGATCCAGATCTTTTCTAATTTTTTTATTATTTTATTTATTTTATTGTTTCATTTTTAAGCTTTTCAGTTAGTCAAAAGGAACAAAATCGTTTTCTTTTTTCCTGGAGAAAGTCATTGCACTACCTGAAAAAACATACAATTTAATTAATTCACTTGAAATAAAGTGTGTTTTTATAAGCTACACTGCATTATTGTGACTGATACTAATGAATGAAAAGTTCTGAAACATTTAATAAGAACATTTGGTTTGGCTTAAAAATCCTTTGATTATGCTTTGCATCTGCTGTGTAATCAACAAAGGTGGCACTACCTATCACAACTGACAGAGGACATTGATAACAAGTAGTTATTAAAATTACCTCCTACAGTCTTAAAAGATAATCTTCATAGTTCTGAGAAAACGAGTCACATAAAAAATCTACATATAGAGCAAACACAACATGATCCAAACTAAAAATAAAGATATTAAACATTCAATTTTGGTTTTAAAAAACATTATGCACAACTTTTCATAAAAAGCTTAAGAAAAAAAAAATGCTGGTTTACAGATGTTCTTAAAATAGTTAATTTTTAGTATTCATGGTATATAATTCACTCAGTTTTGATTATTTTCTTTATGTTCTGTTTCTTCTTTGGAATTTATTATCTTTTTATGTTATCTATATCTCATATTTCAGAACAACAATTTCAATATGTTCATAATGTTGGCCAGTGGAGGAGCAGAATACCACTATCTTACTTTTGTGAATAACACAGCATGAATGGTGAACATATATTTATGTATACATTTTGCAGTGCTCTGAATCAATATACAACTGTGACCACTATATATGTCCTTGACCAGATAATATATGTAACTGTACAGCCCATGATTTCAGTGGAAATTCTAAATGCTGAGAAATACATCCCCTCTGGTTATGTCAGTAAAATGAAATTATATTTTTAAAATGTATTTTAAAATAGCATTTTAACATGAGAAGAAAGAGACAGAGTTTTGACTTTTTTGTTCTGTATTTTCGTGTTTCAAGAAATGGATAGATAGCAGGAAAAGAGTATTTGTAAACATTTCTCTGAAGAAAATCTGTTCATCTGAGTTTATGGTATTTTCCAGACTTTTTGTTTTATGCTGTTTGTGAACATTTGGGTGCCTGGTTTCTAAGAACTGTTGTGGAAAGAGAACAAACAGCAAGATGAGCAAGAATATGACCTGACGAACAATGTTGTTAATATGGATTTGTTTGAGTATTCTGTCAAGATATTAAGATGGCCTTCTTGAATCTCTTCATTGGTTTAGAAAATTTTCTGTCTTGGAGAATAAACAATATTCTCTGACTTGGATGAGCCTGACACAAAATAAAGAGCAAATTATAAAAATATAACTTTCAAGAAAGAATAATTACTGCAGGAAGTTCACAAGCAATCCACAGAGACCAAGGTGCTATTGCATGAGTTTAATCAATCCTCAGCATTTGTGACAATCAAAGTAAACTGGCAACTTACAAAGAAAAGGAGAGATTAACTGAGTAATTATAATTATTATGAGCCATTTTTATAGATTTTTCTCATTCCATTGTCTATAATTTTTAATGAAAATATAAATGCTCACCAAAAAACGATGTACAACATTAGGGAAATGACTGAAAATACTGGAGTAAGTAGACCAGAGATATGTCCTAATAGCTTCTGTTCATTATTAGGTTTAGGCTAGTCTGTGTCTCTGAAAGGAACATCAGAAATGTGCAGTACCAGGTGCACGTATTTTATCAGCCAACACATGCTGAATGAATAGACGTAGACTGTAATAGCTGTAATGCTTGCAACAACACCCTCTGCACTGTTTTTTTCTGTAGACCTCCTTGATAAGAGAGCAGCAATTGTGTAAATTTATCTACTGAGCTTCTAATTGAGGAATGCATTAGCAAGTGCTAAAATTATTAGGGAATTAAATCCCAGGGATTTCAACTGTACTTTGACATATTCCTAAGTGCTTTAAAGAAACCACAGGGAAACTGCAAAAAGAACATATAGTACAAAAAGTATAAGTGTGTGCCACCTTAACAAACAGGTCTAGCGTCACTCCAAATATTCTTAAATACCAGATAATCCACATGGGAGGAAACCCATGCAAATACCTCAACCACAGGAATAAAAAAAATAGAAAAAAAATGAACAGACGCTTTCACTCATTGCTGAGATCCAAAACTACAGGAGACTGTGCCTTACTCATTCTGGTGCTTATTGGTAGCTGGTCTTGGTTCAGTTTTCAAAGAACAGATTCCCTGACAATTTTGGGGTTCTAGAAGACAAGCTCTATGACTGAAAATAGTTACAGAATGCCTGTTAAAGTGGAATGAGGTTATTAAAAGTAAAAGATAAGCAAAAGTTTAAGAAGTATCTTTTTATATATAAAGTGTTGTTTAATCAAAAAAAAAAAAAAAAGCATTTAACACAGAACTTGTCAAATAGATCAAATGTCCACCTATTTCAGATTTTGTAGTGAAGATGCCTCCAAGGATTCTAGAAGAAAGTCCGTACTAGACAAATATGCATTATTGGTCTACAGAGAAAGACTTCAGTAGAAGTTTATGTTTTCTACATTTTACAGCAGATAGATAGTTTTATTTTGTCTACATTACATTTAATATATTTTGGCCTTAAAGATCAAGTTTGGCAATGAATTTCAAAGTTCATTTTGTATTCGGTAAATCAGTTTTTGTCTTTTTTTTTTTTTTTTTTAATTTTATTGGATGTTCTATTTTCCTGGTGCATGAACAGGAGAAAAATAGGCACCCATCTCACTGTCTGTTCATCTCTTGTAATTCTGCAGTTTCATATATGTTGCATCTCAGATGATTATGCTCAGGCACTTCACCTATCTCAAAATACTCACCCAAATATGTTTGCCTCATACCAATAACCACTGCTGTTCATCCAAATACATATTCAAATATTTTTTGCTATTATTCATAAGTAATCTTTCTTTCTTCACTTTTTGAGGGGTATGGACTAAATACCTTCTCCTTCAGGTTTTAGTGTCAACATTTTCATCAGACTTTGATAATGCTTTCATAGCACAGAACTTTGGTTTTGCAACACCATGGAGGAAGACAGTCAGTCAAATATAAACATTGATGAAGGCCCCTTAAACCTTCTAATTGTGAAAAATGCCATAAGGCTAAAGCCGGATAATTTCCGCAACACAGATGGAACTGAAAAGGAAGTTTGAGAAGGGGAAAGGGAGAAGCAGGCCAGAGATAACACTCACATAATTCCTTAATGGCAATCCCAAACTGTCTAAACCACAACATGGAGCAACCTGGCAACATTTTCCACATATTCTCTATGACTAGGGTCTCTAGGATGATTCTGTACTATTCATCTATTTGATGACTTAATAATATCTTCAAGATTACTTTCAGAACATTAAAATGTGATACTGCTTTGGACTGCCAAGATACACAGAAGAAAGTTCTTAACTGAAATGACATCCAAGTCTTCTTTCGGACAATGAAGAGGTGATTTAGAGCCCGCAATGTTATATTTGAAGTACTTTTTTCCAATAGTCATTGGTCTAGATCCATTGTCAGCTATTATTTTATGAAGTCCAATAAAGTACTTTCCTGTTAAATTTTATTAGCGATACTTGGACAACTGTAGGTTTGCTTTCCCCCCCCATGTTTTTCAAGAACAGATAAATAACTCACAGTCTTCTGATCTCTAGAGAGGAAATTTGAGGTAGTCTACTTCAATATTAAAGGAAGATCATCTCTTTTGGATGTGCCAATTTATAGAGTAGTCAATTTGTAATCCACAATTTTTTTTTTCAGTGATAGTTATCTGCACAGCTTCTATTTACCTTATGAAAATCCAAAGGAAATGTATCTATATGAGATACCAATATTATGAGGAAAAAATTATTTTTTTGCTCTACATTTCCATAAGATGTCATACTGCACTAATTTCACAGAATCACAGAATCACAGAATGGTTGGGGTGGGAAGGGACATCTGGAGATCATCTTGTCCAACCCCCCCTGCTTGAGCAGGTACATCTAGAGCAGGGTGCACAGAATCACATCCAGGCGGGCTTTGAATATTTCCAGAGAAGGAGATTCAACAACCTCTCTGGGCAGCCTGCTCCAGTGCTCTATCATCCTCACAGTAAAGAAGTTTTTCCTCATATTCAGGTGGAACTTCCTGTGTTCCAATTTGTGCCCATTGCCTCTTGTCTTGTTGTTGGGCACCATTGAAAAGAGTCTGGCCCCATCCTCTTGACACCCACCCTTCACATATTTATAAGCATTGATAAGATCCCCCCTCAGTCTTCTCTTCTCCAGGCTAAACAAATCCAGGTCTCTCAGCCTTTCCTCACAAGAGACATGCTCCAGTCCCCTGATCATCTTTGTAGCTCTCCACCGGACTTGCTCCAGTAGTTCCCTGTGTTTCTTGAACTGGGGAGCCCAGAACTGGACACCATACACCAGATGTGGCCTTACTAGGGCAGAGTAGAGGGGGAGGATAACCTCCCTCGACCTGCTGGCCACACTCCTTTTGATGCACCCCGGGATACTGTTGGCCTTCTTGGCCACAAGGGCACGTTGCTGGCTCATGGTCAACTTGCTGTCCACCAGCACTCCCAGGTCCTTTTCAGTGGAGCTACTTTCCAGCAGGTCAACCCCCAACCTGTACTGGTGCGTGGGGTTGTTCCTCCCCAGGTGCAGGACCTTACACTTGCTTTTGTTGAATTTCATTAGGTTCCCCTCAGCCCAGCCCTCCGGCCTGCTCACTGTTCTTCAATATCTACTCGTTTACACCTATGTAACTTTAAGATGAAGATGTCAAAATCTGAACCTGTCCCCAGATCTGTATTTTTATCCTCAAAAGTAGGCCAACAATGATATTAGTAAAAGCATAGCTAAACTTGTCAGATTTGGAAGCAGTGATGATTGTACTGTTGTGGGGTCAGTAAAACTTCAAGTTTGGAAGGCATAAGAGCGCATTTGAACCATAGAATCAGTAGATTAATCATACGTATCAACCCTGTATCCTCTTGATGAGCTCCAGTATTGCAGAGGTTTTCCAGCCAGCTCCTGAATTATCAAATACTTTCCTTTCAACTCGTTTGACAACACACAGTCCATGAAGGAGCCAAAAGAAGAGCATCAGCAATCAGTCATGAAATTTGCAATATAAGATGTCACCATGCCCACTAACATGGCCACAGCAAGTTAACTGAGATCATATGGAATGATATAATGCTACCCTGTAAAGCATTTCTGCCATAATAAAAATCCCTGCTATTGCGTAAGCACTCAGGCTTTATCAAAAACAGATAAGTGAAGGAGTTAAAATGAACCCTCTGAACATATATTCATAAGTGCTTACTGAAAATGCATTGCAACTTCCATCAGCTGTCTCTGCCAAACTCAATAATCAAAACAATGCGGTATAGTCAATTTGTGCACGAGACAGCTGTTTTGTGGAGTACTTGTTATGCCTGCAGGGAGCTGAGTGACCACATCTACCAATCAACAGTAGATGTAATATAACATCCTAACATTGCTTTCCTCTACGATAAGACTTAACATGCTACAGACAATACTAGCAAGATTGCTAGGTTTTCTCTGAATTGTTCCAAAAACATCTGTTGAAATTGAATGTGAGCAGAAAAAATGTCCGTGGAAATACAAGAATGAAATGTTACATTACTCTTTCATTTTTAGCTAATCTGTCAAACTGTTTTCATCCTATGCCAGTCTAATTTAACTGAAAAAAGATTAGAGGACACAAATTCCTCATTATATATTTACTTTTCTTACTAAGCATGCACTTCTTGGGTCTCCTTTGAAAATCCGTCCATACTACAACTCATCTATACAGACCCCACCATACAGAATTGTTCAGCCTTGATGACAACAAGAAGGAAAGGTCTCACAGATCTCAAAAAAGGATTGAGTAGAAAAAGAAAATTGCTGACAGAGGAACTCAGACTTAACATTTACCTCATGAACCAGAAATTTATTTCAGAAATGCATGATTTTTCTGTCTCACTGCTGCCAAATTTCATTTCTTCACAGTTTTAATTTTATTTTCATTTCAGATAGATAGACTATTTAGATAGACTGTTGCTTACTTAGTCTGTTTAGATAGTATGTTCCTGTTTTAAAAACAGAAACATTGTGAATTTTAAAATAATGAAAATAAACTACTTATTTTTTCCCTCAGGAATTTCCTACTTCTTGCGGATGATATGCCTAAGACTTGTCTGATTGTATTTGTAGTATTTTTAAATAACCTAGGATAAAAAAAGGAATGCAAAAACCCATGTATCTTGGCATGCAAGAAATAGCAATACTGGCTTGCCACCGCTTGGGGCATAATTGCGTGTTATAGCTCCAAGTTACCACAGCCTTAACGTGGCTTGGCTCTGGTTTGTTGGCTTTAGCTCATTTGAAAGTGTTTTTGTTTTCCATGTTGTTTTTTTC
Organism: Fregata magnificens; assembly: GCA_013389945.1. Classification (NCBI taxonomy): domain Eukaryota; kingdom Metazoa; phylum Chordata; class Aves; order Suliformes; family Fregatidae; genus Fregata; species Fregata magnificens. The sequence continues at coordinate 8,042 of WAAD01024175.1, read as the reverse complement.
CCCACACGTTAACTTTCAAAGGTGAAATACTTCAGTAAGCAATATGGCAATTTCAATGCAATTGGCTGCAGATATGGCACTTGGCTAGTACCATTTCAATACCTTTTGCAGTTGGTACATCATTCTTGTCTTTTCTTATTGTGCCTCTGCTACCAAGACTGTCTGTCCTTTCTCTCCCAACACTTTTATTATGAGCATGAGGTCAGACAGGTAGAAAGAGCTTTCCCAGTCAGATGAATCTGTAAAAAGTTTAATGTAGGTTTTAATTGGCTTATTATCTGTTACTTTTGATTTTTAGAAAGTGTACTCCATATTTCCATCCTTCCATGGAACTGGATTGGTTGTTTTGCACAAACTGACAATAGCTCCATAGGTTTAGGAGAGTATCTTCATAGGTTTAGGACAAAATAAATCAGAAAAGAGATATCAGAAAGATTCATATTTCTCTTGTGTTTGACAGACTTGGCGATACATGACACACCTCTGCAGATATTTGTCCAGTTTCCTTCAAAATAGCTAAAGCCAGAAGCTTCAGAAACCCATTCTTCACAAAAGAACCACTCTCCACTTCTCCAAATGAGGGTTGGCTGGGTGCAGTACAGAACAGGAGTCATTACTAGCAGCAATCAGAAGGGAAAATTATTACAGTGGAAGATAAAATTTAATCCCCCATGATGTGATCCAGAGTGTTACTGGAACTATTGTGTGATGTTTATATAATTCTGAAGAATATAATTTAAAGAAAGTCATGTTGTTATGTTTTAAATAGTACAGGGAGTCTTGACTGTAAGGTAAATGTCATTATTTTCAGTGAAGTCCTTCCAAACTGAAAAGCCTGCACAATACGTATTCAAATAGCAAACTATTATTCTTCTTCAATTATGTAATCTGCAAATGGCTGGACACCAAAATTTCCTTTCAGAGAGGTTGCTTCTAATCTTCTAACTTTTGTGCCAAGTTTCAATAGTCTGCAAATTTTTAGAACCTAGAATAACAGGGTTTATAATGGAAACACTGACACTCTTGTGGCTATAGATATGCCAGCTACTGCTGTAATAATCAGTAGATAATTACTTTTAGCTTTCCACTCAGTGAATTAGGACAGGTGAAATTTTTCATTAAAAGATGAGTTTTGCTGTAAGAAAGTGCATTTCAGGACATGTCCACAATAATAAAGTAGCTGCAGGTTGCTCTGTGGTTTCTCAATATTTTTTGTTAGTGGTTATTTTTTAATTCAGGAGGACTGCCATGAATGAAAATATTCAGAATGAAAGGCCAGATAGCTAACTGCACCTCACTTGTCCATTAAACACAACCTATCAGTGTAGCATGCACAGGTCAATGTGAAGAGCTGAAATGAACTGTGATGTGATGAATCAGCTCATGTGGAGAGGAACCTGCAGATGTTCTCAGGAAGCTCTAAGGGCAGCTTTGTATCTAGTACCTTCCTACCAAACTTCAGCATGGATTCCCATTGAGGCAAAAAAAAAAAATTTCAAACCATACTGTATGTCTGAGCATGAAAATCTCCCAACCTACTTTATTTTATAGGAATACTGATTTCTAGTAATTTTATTTTTATTAGGAATGAAAATAGCTAACCCACCACCACCATCACAAAACCAGTGATTATCAAGATCACATTATGGATTCTAACTTTAAAAATTTTTTACTATAGTTAAGTAGTCATTATTATGGTAAATTATATCAGAAAGAGTGGATTTATCAAAATACATTCTATTGCTACCATTTACCACCACTTCCGTTAATCAACCAGTGCTCAGAATATTTTCTTCTGGGTGTTAATTTGAACCACAGGATAATGTCCATTTAAACTGTGCCAGGTGGTGATTTCTTTCATCAATGGAGTAGTTCAATATTTTATCTAGAAAAACTTTATTTTTAATAAAATTTTCAGAGAGCAGACATGAAATCATTAGATAATTCTTTATTGTTGTTTTGCTTCCCACTGCTGTTTTCTAACTTAATTTGACCCTTTGAAAGGCTCCAGGAGTGTTGGGGTCAGGGAAAAAACAAGAAATAGTTAAATGCTATATATTTGCATCTACTATTTTCTGCTTTCTTATGTACTGGTACTAGATGGCATGCAGCAGTCCAGAGCTACTTTAAAAAATAGATACAGATAAAATCAGCTTGCATTTTCACTGGTTTAGGAATGCAATTCTATATTTCACCTTATTAGCAAAATTATAGTAATTTATGTTGAGCTCCTATCTGTGAATTTAAAATCATATACAATTTAAATCACTTAAATGACAGATTTAAATTTAAGAGGTCTCAAAATGCTTAAAAGGAACAGCTGCTTCTATTGTCATCTTAGTTTTATTTCTCTTCCTACCTCTAAACAAAATAAGAAAGGATTCTCCATTTCCTCCTCAAACTCCACACATCGTTTTTTCAATTAATGCTTCTTAAAATAAGATATGGTCACAGTGACTGGAAAACTATTGTAAAGTGTTCTGGAATCAGATTAAGTCAAATTGCGATTGCTAGATGAAGGACTCAAGAAATGGTGGTAACAGAACTGGAAAACTGACTAACTTGTCAATATACAGCTGAGGCTGAAAGTTACTATGCCGTTTAGTTCACTAATTAATTGTATCTTCAGTCACACTGCACTCAGCCTTTGTTTCCATTTTCCTCTTTTCATTTTGTGGATACATTGAGCTCTCCTGCAAGGTGTCAAATAGGTTTTTAAGAGGCTATAATTCTATCATTAACTTTTCAGTTACACAGTCCCTCATGACTCATTCTTTTTTTTTTTTTCCCTTTTCCTACTCACTTGCTCTGCTCTACTAAACCTCCAACCGATAAAGTTATATATATATGAGAAAAGTTCTCTCATCTAGACACTCAAATTGGAAAAGAAAGATTTTTTAGAGTTCATCAAATCACAGATATTATAACCATTATTAAAAAGGAAAAAAAAAAGAAGAAAATGTCTAGCTCTTAAAAACAGAATAGGAATTTCACCCTTTCCTTTTCCCTCTTATTCATTGGAAACCAAATTAACTTTTTTTTAATCCATGTGTGGGTCTGAACATTTTTAACTACATCATAAGAAGTCTTGATAAAATATCCTACTTTCACAAAATTGATAGAGTAAATTTAGGATTATATACTCTCTCTAGTATAAAGATAAACGTATATATGCAACAGGAAATTTTCAAGATGGGCAAAGAACTTTCTTCCTGAGAGAAAAATAATTTTTCTTTTCAGACAGGACTCTTCCTATAGTATTGGAGCAGCACAAACCACCTTTCACTGGTAACAAAGGAATAGGACCAATATATGTGTTTCAAATGAGTGAATGAGCTGCCACAGGAGTGCTATTAGGTTTTGCTAGGTGTGTATTTCAGTCTATTTAATTTAACTGGAAGGTTAATTTGTAAACTAGCTTTGCCCAGGCATAGAAAGAGTCTGGGAAAGAGCATGAGATATTTCCCCTTTCAGTTGCTTATGAAATGCCTTGAGAAGAATGACTCATTTGAGATTATTCTCTTTCAAGTTATCTTCATGAGATACTAGTTGTTTTTTTTATTAAATTGTAATGTCATCAAGGCAATTACCTACCCCAGACAACCAGATAAAGGCCCTGTTGCTCCCTTTTGTTTATTTGCTTGTTATAGTTGAAAAAGTAGATCATGTGGTCCCCACACAACCTACTGCCCGTAAGATCCTTCCTCACTCTATTAGACCACGGGGAGCCATTAATGTTGGCTTGTCCAGTTTGTCAGAGAAAGTAAAGAATGATAATTGCTCACACTCTGCTTGTTCTGTGTTTTTTCTGAGGGATCACTGAAGTCGATCCCTGATATTTTAACTCAGGTAATCAAATTGTACTGATGTTCTCCTCACATATATGTAAGTGATTCCTGGGACTTATGGACTAAAACCAGAAGGTAATTTGATTTTCATAAAATGGTAAGTGTATTGACCTGCTGATTGAGAAGCTCCAATTTTGCTATGGAAGTTAATAAATATTGTGTCTTAAATGTTCTAAAGCACCCGAAAGTAAAAAGGGGAGTGGCAAACTTTTTTGAAGTATTTTGTCAGACTTCAGAGAGATTTATGATGCCTAATGTCTAAGAAAAGGAATACAGTCCATAAACTAAGTTATAATACTTAATAATATTAGGATGAGCTACATCTCTCTGCACCTTTTCTTAACTCTGCAGTAGCCTAAATATCATGTTTATAGTGATAAAGCATCATTAAACTAATTGAATATCCAATTAAACCATTTGTGTCAATTGAGCAATTTTTGGCAAGCAAAATACTATACTTGTTGAAAGATTATATTTGGTCAGATAACTTCACATTTGTCATCTCTTTAACTGCAAACGTGTAACACCTGTGGGTATTTACAGTAGTTTTGTGACTTCTGTTGAAGTTGATACGTGCCAGACTTAATTTATTCATTTATATTAAGTTTAACTTATGAGCACAGTGCAATGATTCTGGGTATTAGGTAGATTATCAGATACACAGAGTTTCTAAAACAGATGTGTAAAATCTCTATCCTGAGGGCATTTCATTTTCAGTTTAACTCAAAGATGTATGCATAGGTACCTTTCTCCTTTTGCATTGATGTGAACAGTAGCATTTCAACTGATACTGGCATGAAAAGGATCAGACATCTAATGAAACTTAAACTATCAGGCTGTCACAAAACATTTCATCTTTCTCTGTGATAAAACAGCATATTAAAGCTGAAAGCGGAGGTGGAAATAATACAGAAAATTACTTTAAGTTTACTACATATGACCATTGTTGCTAACTCAGCTCTTTCACAAATAAAATAAATTAAAACAAAGGCAAGCTTTGCTACCAAACATTTGGAATCTCAATGGATAAAAATAGTGCTCAAAGGTTAATAAAGACTGCTTGTAATGGAAAGTGATATTATGCAACTCTTATTCAGCAGTGGCTAAAAATGAAACAGATATGAACCAATAACATACAGAGTATGTTATTGCATTTTCATAATGCAGTTTAATTTTGCAGTCCTTCAACAATAAAAGTAAGTGATTCAAGCTTAATAGAAAAAAAATGGAGTCAAAATGAATGAAATATCTTACTTTTACGGCAGTGGGAACAATTCATAATGTAGCAAATGCAAGTGCAATAATAAGTTATGAGAGCAAGACTGACAGGAAATAAATAATTTTATAGTGTTAAGATTGTACAAAAAATAGAACTGAATTAAACTCATTAGTGGAATAGCATCAGCCTATACTTGAAATCACATTAACAAAATGATTTATATGCTGAATTAACATTACAAATACTTTTTTCCTTCTCTCTCTCATATATATATGTGTATCGGGTTTACGCAGCAAGGTTTTGATAGCAGGGGGGCTGAAGGAGTGGCTTCTGTGAGAAGAGGCCAGGAGTTATCCCCATGTCAGACAGAGACATTTCCAGCTGGCTCCAAAATGGACCCACTGCTGTCCAAAGCTGAGCCCCTCAGTGACGCTGGTGGCTCCTCTGTGATAGTATATTTAAGAAAGGGTAAAAACCACTGTGCAGCAGATGTGAGAGAGAGAGGAGTGAGAAAAATGTGAAAGAAACAGCCCTGCAGACACCAAGGTCAGTGAGGAAGGAGGGGGAGGAGGTGCTCCAGGCGCCGGAGCAGAGATTCCCCTGCAGCCCGTGGTGAAGACCATGGTGAGGCAGGCTGTCCCCCTGCAGCCCATGGAGGGCCATGTTAGAGCAGATATCCACCCTGCAGCCTGTGGAGGACCCCACGGTGGAGCCGGTGGATGCGCCCTGAAGGAAGCTGTAGTCCATGGAGAGCCCACGCCAGAGTAGGCTCCTGGCAGGAGCTGCGGCCCATGGAGAGGAGCCCATGCAGGAGCAGGTCTTCTGGCAGGACTTGTGGCCCACGGGGGTCCCACACTGGAGCAGTCTGTTTCTGAAGGACTGTACCCCGTGGAAGGGACCCACGCTGGAGCAGTTCGTGAAGAACTGTAGCCTGTGGGAAGGACCCACGTTGGAGCAGTTGATGAAGGATTGTATCCTGTGGGAGGGACTCCACACTGGAGCAGGGGAGGAGCGTGAGGAGGAAGGAGGGACAGAGACTAAATGTTATGAACTGACCGCAACCCCCATTCCCCATCCCCCAACCCCCTGCACCTCTCGGTGGGAGGAGGTAGAAGAGCCTGGAGTGAAGGAGTGATGTTGAGCCTGGGAAGAAGGGACAATAGGAGGAAGGTCTTTGTTTCTCACTATCCTACTCTATTTCTCATTGGCAATAAATTAAAGTAGTTTTCCCCAAGTCGAGTCTGTTTTGCCTGTGATGGTAGCTGGTAAGGAATCTTTCTGTCTGTATTTCAGCCCATGAGCTTTTCCATCTTATTTTCTACCTCTGCCCTGTTGAGAAGGGAGAGTGAGAGAGCGGCTGGGTGGCAGGTTTGGCATCCAGCCAAGGTTAACCCACCGCAGTATGGTTGTTGCTTTTTTCTCTGTACCCCTAATAAACGGTCAATAAATATGTTTGGACATGGTTCAAATCCCATTGATAATGCAGAGAATGAAAAGAAGTAGTTCTCTGAATCGTTTGGATAGGGTAATATCAGGACAAGACCCTGATTATGCCAGTTGTGCACTGAATAGTGTTTTTAGCATCCACTGACATTCCTAAAGGATCAGGGCACTTTAAGTACCATAGTACCAGGGACCGCCTTTAGACCTTAATGACTGTTGCATGAATTTCTGAGTCAGCTCCAGTCTTCTGTTGCTAAAGACAACTTTGCAGAATTTACTCAGATGAACAGCAACACACCTTTATGCAAATGCTCAGATGCCCAGTTTGGCTAGCACAAAAGTATTAAAGCCCTTTATTATATATAAAGCTGTTGTATATAAAGTCCTAAATGTTTACATTTAAATGAGTTAGGGACTAGATACAGATACTAATTTCTATCAGAAAACTTTTCAAAAGGGTGAGTTAAATATACAAAGGAGAAGTTACAATATATTAGAATTCTGAAAATCAGTTTCTCCAGCCAGAAAACTATCTAAAGTTTCCTGCTGGTCTGCTTTAGCCTTCAAGAATTTCAAGAAACTTCTATCACAAAATGCTTTGGATCTCACTCAAAAATATCCACTGTAGCTCTAGGTGGTTATCTTCTGAGTTTCAAGATCAACGTTAAATTCAAGTTTAAACCAAAAATTCAACACTGACTCCTTGATTCTTTGTGTGCCCCATGGTGACGTGTCAATTCTTCAGCTCCTGCAGTCAGTGGGATCATTCAGATTTGCTCTGGCACAATTAAATTAATTCCAAATTCCATGTGAAATTTCAAACATTTCACAACTAGCAAGTCCAGAGATTCTTAAATCTGTACAGTTCCTGGAAGCCACAGCCTGCATCAGCCATGGGTAAAATAGGAAAGTGCCCTGGACAGAAAATCAGTGGTAGTAGTAGAATTACATTCTTAAGTACAAAAAATAGATCTTCTGTATACGTCTACCTGGCTAAATAAAAAATAAAATAAAAAATTAAGAAGAGAAGTGGGGCAAGCTTGGGCACTGGATGCCAGTTCATCCAAACTGTTCAATTTTTCATAGAATCATAGAATCATTAAGGTTGGAAAAGACCTCTAAGATCATCAAGTCCAACCATCAACTAACACCACCATGACTCCTAAACTAGGCCCTGGAGTGCCACGTCTACACCTTTTTTGAACGCCTCCAGGGTTGACGACTCCACCACTTCTCTGGGCAGCCTGTTCCAATGCCTAACTACTCTTTCGGTAAAGAAATTTCTCCTGATGTCCAATCTAAACCTCCCCTGGCACAACTTGAGGCTATTTCCTCTCGTCCTATCACTAGGCACCGGGCCTGCTAGCGACGGAGGGAGCACAGCTGTCACAAAGGGGGAAAAGGATTCTCGCCTGTGAGTTGGCGGGCCTCATCGAGAGGGCTTTAAACTAGGCTCGAAGGGGGAAGGGGATACAACCGGGCTCACCTGACAGGAGTCGAGTGGTGGCAGGCCAGGGTCGGAGGTGAAATCG
>WAAD01024174.1:1960-14550 GCA_013389945.1 Fregata magnificens | reverse complement strand
TAAATTATTGGCGTTCTTCAATGACAATATTATTCACTTATTTTTGTAAAACCCATTGATTCTTCTTAGTATAGCATCATCCAAAAGAAAGTAAATTAGGAAACATGGAAGCTTTTGTCACCAGGTCATTTCTTCAAAAGTGATTCAGGTCAATGAATTGCCAACTGCTTGCTCTCAGTCTAGAGAAAATAAGTTGATGTTTGAATATACCTTCAGAAGGGGGTGAGCCAGTGTCCATCTCGTGTCTTTTCTCACCCTATCCTTGTATCACAGCAGCAAAAAGAACACATCCAGTGACCACTGGAAGGAGTTTTGTCTTGGGAAAGTATCTGTGGCACCTTGGTGTCTTTTAACTGCAAGTTGTTGAGATTGAGGCAGGAATCACCATGTGATTTCTATTGTCTGCATTAAACAGAGATTAGATGTGTTTAAGTATCCCTTGAAATTGTGCTACTGTGAAATGCTTCATGTTCTATTAATATCCTGAAAGTCTCCTTCCACTCTGTTGCAGTTTGATGGGTCTAAATGAGGTTTAATATACTGCAATGCACTGTGGAGGCCAGGAGCAGAGACTGAGCATCTCTTGACGTTTCACATTTTGGAAATGGGTACAATTACCAGGTAGAATGATTACAAACAAACAAAAATAGTCTTTCACGCAGGTAACTAACAAGCTTGGAAGACAAATTAGCAGTGTTCAGGCCATTAGAAAACATTTATTCTCTCAAAGAATTTGTGGAACTATAATTAATAACCTACAATAGGGTTTAACCAGGAAGGATGACATTTTAAGGTATCTTCAAGTGAATTATTGATCACCCCTTTATGGTAACTGACACGGCTCTGAAAGCTTCAGGCCATGAAGTTACTTCAGGTTACTAATAATAACAAAGAACATGAGCAGCTCTTGAGCTGGCATAAGTCATAGACCCAGAGTTTTCCTCCAGCTCCAGGGCATGCTCATGGCAGAGCACTCATATCGGAAAGGAGAGGTTCTGCTCACAGGCAGGAGCACCAGCAAGTCTGTCAAGACCAGGCAAAACCTAACGGAAGAGACACAGACTATTGTGCGTTGAAAGCTGCAGTGTTTCCTTTCACTCNTTTGAGACTTTTAAGATTCTTCAGCTATCTCGGACAGTTATGTACATATGCAGCTACCATTTATTTTTGTGAGTTAATCTGCACTCACTCATGGGGAGCATTTGACCTGTGATCTATAGGATCCCTCCAAATTTTGAACTTTGGAATATGTTATTTTATAGAAATCTCCACTAAGGTTGTAGTTTAGTGTCACAGAAAAGAATTCATGTCTTGACAGCCATTCTATATAATAATCACCCATATGTATTCAGGTGCTAAATAATTCACAAACACCCACCTTTTGCCCTAGTCCATCAGATCCCCCTAAGCTTCTGGGTTCCTATCAATTACACACACCTAATTTCTCTGTAAGCTTCAGGGCTCCCTCCTTCAGTCTGTGTCACATTGTTTCCAAGTTCATCCCTTCCTGTCCTCTAGTCCTGTCAGTCTATGCAATCGAGGAGGAAGTTTGTCATTTATCAGTCTTGTTCTGTAGCTCAAGCCTTGTCCCTGTGGTTGCTCAGTTCAGATGTGCTCTGCTATTTGTAAGGTCTCCAGAGGTGGCAGTGTGACAGCTAAGCATGCAGCAACATTGTAAAAATGCAGGATGGGTTTTGCAGAACAGGTACACCACTCATCTGTAGGGTAAGGTGACTTTAAAAATGAAAAAAGGGAGATATGATCTACTGAGTGTCAAGATGGATGTGATTGACTATTGCTCTGTCTAGAAGTAGCAAATTCAAATCATTATATTATAGCAAGCAACTATGGAGTGTTTGGTGCTATTTCCTTCCTGATTATGGTAGCACTACAAAATATTCTCAGGGCTTGAGATGTTGTACCAGTCCTCTAGCATGCATTGAAGCAGCATGATAGCTGTCAGAGGTCGGGTGCTCCAAGCCTCAGTATGGTATGGGCAGAAGACATGAATTATGAGCAAAACCAGCAGTTATTAGGTCAGAGCCATATGTAGCACAATTAGTGGTGCACTCAGGAAACTGGCATCTATATGCTATTTTTGTATGTCTTGTAATCACTTTTGTAGGAGCAACTCAGTGGGGTTCAGACACAGATTCTGAAATCAGCTGAGAAAAGACAATCTACTCTCAAATGCATCCCCTAACCCCCAAATACTTACCGTGTCTTCTCCTCTGTAATATTTAACCCTCTCATGTCAATACACTGAGATAAGGAACACAGGTGTTTGTATAAGATCAAATGCCCAGACAAAGTGGAGCTTAGTGCGTACACATACACTGAAGGCTTAATGCATGAGAATGTTTTTCTTACCTTCACCCCCTTCCATTTCATTCATCTAATTCATCTTTCACTTATTGTGACTATGTGATAAAAGAGATAGTAGCGCTCCAGATGGGAATTCTTTACAGAACATCTGTGATGTATATTGCTCAGCAAGATCCTGCTCCTTAAATGGTGCTAGTGCTAAACCTCAATATAGGAATCTAAAGCAGAATTAGTGTGAATTAATTCACGTGTCAATTAACATATTTAAATTGAATCCAGCCATAGCAGAGATACACGTTGCTCAGGAATGTTAGCTTTAGACCACTACTATACTTCAATTAACTAGAAAAAATTGCTAGTGTGGTCACCTTATTCGGAACAGGCTTTCAATATTTGAATGCACTAACATCCAAAATATTAGGAGAAGGCTTTTTTAGCCAAGCAAATAAAAGACTGGGGTTTTTTTCTTTAGAAAATACAAATTTTCTTTCTAATTCTCTTTGAGAGGGGGAAAAAAATCATTAGTAATATTTCATCACTGTTGGATTACACTGTTCTCGTTTTTTAAAAATTTTGTTTATTGCATGAAAGTTATAACAGTAAAAGATGAACAGAAGATTTTTTTTTCTTACTGAAATGTTTTGCTTAAGGTTAAACCATTTTGTCTTCCCTTCACAAAGAACTTGGAAGATTCATTAGTTTAGTCCAGCCTAAAATGGAGTCACCTTTCAGGTTCTTCTGTATCCTTTGCCAGATTTAATTGTTGTCCCCCTCTTCACCTTTGAGCAAAAAAATGTTTTAGATCAGTACACACGTAAATAGGCTGTAGCCTAGTTGCCTAAGCTGTGCCCATCCCAGCCATGATTTGCATTTCTAGACATACTAAGAAAAGTAGTATCTGGCAGCTGTCCTATGGAAACAGAAACTCTTTACCACTAGATGTCTATGTGCCGTGCTGCTCTCCTGCTTCTGTTTTCTTATTTAATTCTTTTCTCTCTCATCCCTCCACCGCTCCCAGGGTTATACCTGTTCATAAGTGTCATTCCTTTTGTAATCCTTGACCTGTGAATTGGGGCTCATGCTTGTCACAAGCCCCTCAGTAATTTTTCCCTGTGAGTTATAAGGATATGGGCTCAACCATGACTCAGAAAAAGGGCAGAATTTTCAGGACATGGTGGTGCCTACAAGCTGGCAATACATGCCTAGCATGGGCTGAGCTACCTCCATGGGGTGGGAGGAGTTAAGTCATCAAAGGCAACAAATCCATGGGGCTGGAGCAAAGACTATATCTGAATGGGAACAGGNAAGGGACCTCATGGGATCATTTTGTCCAATCCCCCTGCTGAAGCAGGGTCAGGTGGAGCAGGTTGCCCAGGACCGTGTTTGGTCAAGTTTTGAATACCTCAGCAGATATTCAAAGCTACTCCACAACCTTTCAGGACAACCTCTTCCTGTGTTTGACTACTTTCGCAATATTTTTTTCTCTTGTGTTAAGGTGGAATTTCGTGTATTTTAATTTGTGCCCTTTGCCTCTTGTCCTGTCAGTGAGCACTACTGAAAAGAGTCTGACTCCCTTGTCTTCATTATTTCTCATCAGATATTTGTACACATTGATGATTCCCCCCAAGCTTTCCCTTCTCCAGACTGAACAGTCTCAGTTCAGCCTCTCCTCATACAAAAAATGCTTTAGTGCCTTGATCATCTCTGTGACTCTTCACTGAGAGAAATCCATTCAGAGGGGTCACAAAGGATGGTACAGATGTTCTCCATTCTGTTCTCTCAGAAAAGGAAGCAGCGAACTGATTTCTGCTGCATGACTAGTGTATATTGCCATTGCAAAAGGGTGCCTTCTGCTGTCTGTAACAAGAAAACAGAGGCAGGGTTTACTGAGGCCTGGCTATAGTCTTAATCTATATGTAGCTAGAAGGAACTACTGTGACAATCTGGTTTGGCTTCCTATATAGTACAACCCAGTGTAACATGAGAGAGATTCACCAAATAAAATTTCAGACCGAAACATCCTGAACACTCCGAAAGGAGAGTTCCTAAAAGAACATGCTGACTTCAGAAAATACCAAGCAAATCTCTCCAACATACATTCTTCCTATCAGAATACTATATCTCACTATATGCTTCTCCTCCACAGCATGAGGATGACCAAAGACGGTTCAGTGTGAATCAGCTGTTAGAAGACTCTTGTGCCTGGAGACTGACTCAGTAAGAACACTGGTATTTAACAGTATTTCTGTTTGTAATCGTCCATATTTGTAGTGAGCCTCCTGGCCCCAAAGGACAATTCCGAGACCTACTGGGGACAGGAATGATACCAAAAAGAAAGAAAATTGGTTCAATGTTGTAGACTCTTATTTTCAGACCTTATTGATTGCTTAGCAAAAATCAGTAATCATTTATAGATCTGTGTAATTTTTCCCTGTTCTCCCTTTCATATCATTGAAGGTTTCTTTAGAGCTTTCGTGTTTCCCAAAGATTCCCAGGATTGAAGGAGTCATAATTTTCACACGTGTGTTGCTCTTAGAGAATTTTTAAGAGTAAATACTGTGAAAATAGTAGATTTGCTCTTCATTATGCCTGTTGAGTGATGTTGTTTTTTTTTTTTTTTAATGGAGGCTAGCTATGACAAGTTTTTAACTTGGCACCCAAAGCGAATCTGAATCTAAAGGTAATGTACCATGGACAAGCACTAAATGAGATAGATTCCTCATTCAACTTTCATTATGTTCTGTTTCATGCATTTTGATAAAGAAGCTGTTAACACTTTTTGTAATGTTTTTCATCAATGTGTTACAAAGCACTTTGCCAAGAACGGTAAATGCCACACCTGTCATTTAGCAGATGGAGGAAAACAGAGATGTAGTGACTTGTTCAAGGTGGATATCTGGTGCTTACTAAGGACCCATCTGGTTTCCTAGGAGCATGGCCCAAATTTCCATTCTGGTCCTTGCTATAAAGAGATCAAACCAATCATACAGTCTATACACACACTACTTATTGACTGTTTTATTTCTTGTGATGTAAAGCATGTGGCCTTTTCCACTGCAAAGAGAGTCTTTAGAGGGGATATGTGATAAAAGATGTTGAGCTGCAGATCAACTATGGTCTGCAAAATTTCCTCTGATACTGTAGGGCAATGAATAACTGATAGGATAGGCAATAAATACTTTCTTTCTTCAACCACAAGTTCAGTAAATATTGAAAAAGTAAAAGGTTGAACTGTGTTTGATCACTATTTCCTGCTTGATGGGTAGGAGAAAACATTTTCCAGCAGTGATTACCCAGAAAGATCTGTGGTCAGGCCCTGTGCTCTCAATTGCATTTCTAACTTATCTGAGAAAAAAAGGGGTAATAGCTAAGTGACAAAAGTTTGCTGTCCATAGCGTGCACAGGAGCTGCCTGTGATGATTTGCAGAAGGATTTTACAATGCTGAGTTGAGTGTGTGATAAAGTGGCAGATGAAATTTTGGGAAGATAAATGTAGATGGGAGGAAGCGGTCTTAAATTCACATATGAAATCATAGGCTCTGAGGTGAGTTTTACCACCAGGACTGAGTTCTCCGGGTTATAATAAATAATTCTGAATGTCAGCTTGGTGCACAGCAGCTGCAAAAAAGATAAAACAAATGTTGGGAATTATTATGAAAGAAATGAAAAACCAAAAAACAATATTATGCCACAGTATCAGTGCAGGGTGTTCATTTATCTTGAATACGGCCGGCAGTTCTGCTTCTCTCATTTCAAATATGATGTAATATAACTTGAAAAAGTGAAGAGAAGGGCGGCAAGGAAGCTCAGAGGAATGAAACGCCTTCCATGTGAGAAACAAATAAGTAACAATATTCTTCATCCTGATGAAGAGATAATAGAAGATGGGTATTTTATGGATGACAAGCCTATGAAACTGGGGAACACAGAGAATGTCTGCAGAAAAGGATCATTTACTGTATCTTCCAATGCAGGAGAAAGGGAGCATGAAGCAAAAGTAGCAGATTCAAAACAGGGAAGAGTAGGTGTTTCTTTGTATAAGACCTAATTAAGTAATGTCTGGACACAGCCCGGCTTACCCAGAACTGTGTCCGGATGGTTTCTGAATATCTCCAAGGAGGGAGACTTCACAACCTCTCTGGGCAACTTGTGCCAGTGCTCAGTTACCCTCAGTACCTCCTGTGTTTCAGTTTGTGCCCATTGCTTCTTGTCCTGTCACCTGGTACCACTGAAGAGAGCCCAGCTCCATCATCTTTGCACCCTCCCTTCAGGTGTTTACATACATCAGGAAGATGTCCCTTGAGCTTTCTCTTCTCTAGGCCAAGCAGTCCCAGCTCTCAGTCTTTCCCTATGGGAGGATGCTCCAGTCCCTTCATCATCTTAGTGGCCCTTCGTTGGACTTTCTCCAGTACATCCACATCTCTTTTGTACTGAGGAGCCCGCAACTGGACACAGCACTCCAGGTGTGGCCTCACCAGTGCTGAGTAAGAAGAGAAGGATCACCTGCCCCAACCTGCTAGCACTACTCCTGCTAATGCAGCCCAGGATACCTTTAGCCTTTTTTGCTGCAAGGGCACATGGCTGGTTCATGTTCAGCTTCCTGTCCACGAGGACTGCCAGGCCTTTTTCTGCAAAGCTACTTTCTGGACAGTCAGCCCCCAGCATGTACTGGTGCATGGGGTTATTCCTCACCAGGTGCAGGACTTTGCACTTCCTTTTGCTGAACTTTATGAGGTTCCTGTTAGCCCATTTCTCCAGCCTGTCAACATTCCTCTGGATGGCAGTATGGCCCTTTGGTGTATCAGCCACTCTTCCCAGTTTTGTATCATCAGCAAACTTGCTGAGCGTACACTCTGCCCAATCATCCAGATCGTTAAGGAAGATGTTAAACAGTACTGGACCCAGGACTGATCCCTGGGGTACACCACTAGTTACCAGCCTCCAACTAGACTTCGTGCCACTGATCACCACGCTCTGGGCTGGGCCATTCAGCCAGTTTTCAGTCCACCTCACTGTCTGCTCATTCAACCCATAGTTTATTAGCTTCTTTATGAGGTTGTTACAGGTGACAGTGTCAAAAACCTATGATTTCATCATGGAAGGTTATCAGGTTGGTCAAGAACAACTTGGTGAATCCATTCTGACTATTCTCTATCACCTTCTTGTAGTTCATGTGCCTGGCAATGGTTCTCAGGATTAGTTGCTCCATCACCTTCCTAGGGTTCAAGGTGGTCCTGATCAGCCTGTAGTTCTCTGGGTCCTCCTTCTTGCCCTTCTTGAGGGTGGGAGTGACATTTGCTTTCCTCCAATCTTCAGGCACCTCTTCCAATCATCATGTTTGTTCAAAGATTATTAAGAGTGGCCTCACAATGACATCAGCCAGCTCCCTCAGCATTCATGGGTGCATCCCATCAGGGCCCATGGACTTATGTGTGTCCAGTTTAAGTATTCTCTAACCTGATCCTCATCCACTTCCTAGTTCGTTCCAGGGACTGCTCCCTGGAGGCCATGTTCATGAGACAGCACCACACTAGACTCCTTGCATGTATGCAGTCTTCCAGTGCTGTGCTTAGGGCTTGCTCCAGGATGTGCATTACATACCTTCCATGTTATGGTATGGAAATATCACAATGGTGGCCTCATGTTATGTTGGGCATTTTGAACTGAACCCCTCCTTTTTAATGAATAAAAACCCTACGTGTCTTAGCAGCACTGTAGAGTCATAAGGGGCCTGGAGTAGGTTCCCACTTGCTGCTACACAGGGTGCACGGCTGGTTCTAACTGTTGCTGCTCCAAGTATTGTGACTACAAGCCTTCATGCACTTCTTAACTTAGGGATCAAAAAATCACTTCCTGGAGCAAACTCCTTTAGCAGTGTTCACATATTTTTTTTCTCCATTAGAGGCAACTAGTTTGAGCTGAAGGCACTGGCACAATTATGTTGAGAAGGCACTTAGATTTGAAGCACCACCAAAATTATAAGGTGAGCCATACAGTGAAGAAAAGCCCTTATTCTTGTAAGCATCACCACCCTAGTATTTTTTTGTGAGTAGGCCAGTCAATAATATATCTAGTCATAACAGCTGTTTCTAACATAACATGCAACAACATCTTTGTGCTTATTCTGCACTAGGATGTATGTTTGCAACA
Source organism: Fregata magnificens (assembly GCA_013389945.1). Taxonomy (NCBI): domain Eukaryota; kingdom Metazoa; phylum Chordata; class Aves; order Suliformes; family Fregatidae; genus Fregata; species Fregata magnificens. The sequence continues at coordinate 6,075 of WAAD01024174.1, read as the reverse complement.
TAATTCCTCAATTTGATATCTAGCTATGGCTGCAATGGAGATGCAGTGCAATGGAGATGCAGTGCAATGGAGATGCAGTGCAATGGAGATGCAGTGCAATGGAGATGCAGTAGAGTGGGCTTAACAGAGGCTGTGCAAATCTGCCTGGCACCTAAGAAGGCCAGCAGATTAGTTTCCCATATTGCTGTGTCTTCACAGCTATAAGTATTTTGATTAGCTAAATAAAATAATGCTTAGGGTTGTCTGCATGTACTGTAGTTACATTTCTGATTGTAGCACACAAATGATTGTGTTTTAGAGAATGCATTGATCGAGATGCTTAGTCTGCTTAGATCCAGCAGAAGAGGAAAAAGAACTGTTTGAACTGGCTTGAAATGAAGTAAAAAGAATGAACTGGAACCTTACCTCTGTAATAATCAGATTTGCTCTCACAGGCAAATGTGAACAAATAAAACCGGCAGCCCCTACATTGCTTCATGCACTGATTTTCGTAGCTTGAAAACCAAACACAATGTAAATCAATAGGTGCATCAGAAGAACTGCAGTCTGTTGGCCCATGATCTCTGACACTGAGGTGCCAGTAACTGTAACACGATGGCTAGTCTGATCCATACAGTTAGGCATAGCTTAGTTAGGCTGCATGATGATAAACAGCATTTTAGAAAGGAAACTTAGCATTGATCCACAGTAGGTGCTGCTGCCAGGAAACTGAAAAATGAATGCTGTAAGTATATGCTATATACTTGTCATCTTCCTCCCATATAGACCAGCTGGGATCTAAGACTGACTCTCTCAAGTTGTTTGTACTTTCCTTTTTCCTTTTCTTTTCAAAACTATCGTACCATATTGCCTTGCTAAAAGCCCCCAAAATTTTCTCAATGTCAAAAAAACACTGAATGTTCATGGGTTGGTTAGCAGTGCCATATTTATACACAGCTATCAAAGATGTACAAGTATGAAGTATGTCTGTGTGATAATATATGTGTATTATTAGTTATCTAGCAGCCAAAGATTCAGGATAGCATTAGTAGAAGTATTTTGATCATTGTTACAAGTTGCTGGACTTGTTTGCAATTCATTATGTAGAATTATGGCTACTTTATACAGAAAATTCTCTAGGGTAGAATAAACTGATGGAAAATATGCTAATTTTTTGAACTAGTATTATAACTTCTGAAATTATTCTGAGACCTGCATTTAGGCCAGGTATGCTAATAAACAGGCTTACCTGTATGCATCAAGGCAACAGGGCAAGCTCATATGTTCAGAACTACTTTTGAGCTGGGTAATGCTATGAAAAAGATGTTATGCCTGGAGACTTGGTCAAAGTAAAGCGGCAACTTGTACTAGCTATGATTTAACAGGATTACAGGAGGAATTGCCAGACAGCTACTCAACACACAAACTGCCTGGCTAGATAAGGCTAGTGCAGATTGGAAATAAAAAGCTGTAAGGGCAAAACCGTCTGTAGGAGGAGGTGAATAGTAGGCATCTGCAGGGAAATGTACTGTGGTATTAGCACAGGGAAGGCCACCTAACATTTCTCTATTCTGTATGATGACTTCAGTGCAATGACTCTCTTTCCTTCTCTTGCCATACCATATATATAAAGAAAGTCTAACCAAGTACCAATAAACCTGTACTTTGGACAATAGATGCAACTCTAATCTCTGATTGCTCAGTTAGCCTAACTAAGATACATGAGGACACACACAATTTCTCTGTAAACAATAGTCCATTTGCTCTGAAGCAATCAAAATACTTTTGTGACTTTCAGCTACTGGACTGCAATGAGGGGCAAATTCCTTCCAAACCTTCTGAAGAGAAAGAACCCTGAAACAAAGGGTCAGTGGGAAATATAAGAGGAAAAAGAAGTCAAGGATAAAGCGATAGAGTAAGACAAATAAACACTGAAGAAAGAATATAAACTGAAATTTCCTTTTTTTTCATAAAAGCACATGCAAACCGCAACTACCACTGAGGACCATCAAGGCAATAATCTGACATTTTACCAATCAGTAGGCTAGGCAGGGTGTGGAAGTGGGAATTAAGGTTTCCGTACCCTTTCCTGAAGATTTGACCCTACAGAGGAGGCTCTCAAAAGAAAAGGAAGGTGTATTCCTCTGTGTAACAACCTGAGCCATGTTCTCATAGGCACCTTTTTTGTTTTGTACCAGCTGACAAATAAATGGCGGCTAGAATTTCACTGTGCTTGAAACACAGAAAATTACACAAATGCTTCTTAAAAGCAAAACTCTGATTCTGGTTATCTGTTGGGGGTATCACTTGGATCCTGTGGTTCTAAAATGGTGAAATTTACAGCTGAAGCGTCAGTCCTGGAGTTCAGTGTAGTGACGTATATAGTCCTGTTTATAATCGTGATTAACTTAGTGAAGCTTTGCTAAGGCACAGCAATCTGCCTGTACAAACTTTGTGGTAATGTCTGTAGCATGACAAAGGCATGGGATTACAGAGTGGTATATGTCTATCTACAGAAGTAAAACAAATTCACAGCTTAGGTAATACTATGGAAAAGGTAATTACTGAAACAGTTTGAGCATGTAAACTTGAGAACTGTAAGCAAATAAAGTTTAATGAATTATGTAGCAATGGTGTCCCTTTTTGTAATATACAGTTTTATACTTGTGACTTAGTATGGACTTTTGAAACACAGAGCTTTCCTAGATGTTTTGCCTGATTCTCTGCAGCTTTAGTCTGTGGAGTGATTGAGAAAGAATGCATAGTAGCATGTACTTAAGTCCATCCTTCTTCAAGGCAATATTTAAGCACTTGCTTAGCCTTAAAGAGTAAAATAAATGGGATTTGGAGTTCAATAGACACTGAAATAGCAAATCACTTACTGGAGTTCTTTCACTTGGGAAACATGTATCCTCCAGGTGTAAGTAGAAGATTTTTACATCTATGCTTTGTGGCAAATGACTACCAAAAACCATGGAGATCCAGGCTCAATTACATGATGTCTACATAAGCACTTATCCTTATTTTATACCAACATAAAATCACTGTCAATTAAACTGTTCCCAATTTATAGAATGTGGGGAAAAAAAAAAGGCAAACCTGTTCTCTTTATCCAATTGTTATTAACTTGATGTTGTTTTCTTTTTTCTGATTTCCAGGCGAAACCTTGTTTCAGTTATTATGAAATATAGAGATCAAGTGGAATATCTATTGCAAAATGAGGTATTTGTTCTGTTTGTTGTACCAGAAAAGCATTAACCTCTACATGAAATGCATCTAATTATTAATATGTCTCAAATGCAATTAAGGAAAACTTTTAATTAAGGCTGTTTAACCTGACTTTGAAAGGATATAAATTCTCTGGATAAAACTTGGCTTGAGATTAGGAAGAAAGTGCTATAAATTTAAAATACCAAAGGTGACTGTTTCTAAGTGTCAAGGGACCTGTAAATAGAAACAGGATCGTTTGGGTTGGCAGTATAATATTTGGAATTAGTAGAGGTATAATACACTATATGTATCTGCAAAATTTGCCCCTGATTTTGCAAACCCATAAGCCAAATGTTTACATATTTAGGATATATATTCAAGCGTTCAATAGTTTGCAGGATTAGGTTTAGGGAGCAAAACTCATAAGAGCTTTATTTTAAAGTATTGTGGGCTGCTAATTTAATGTTACATGCTTGAAGGAAAAATCTCTTAGGAAATCTTCTCTGCTAACTAATGTCTTAAGGACAAAAGTCTAAAGGACAAATGCATATTTGAGTGACAGCTTGGAAGAAACAAAATGGCTATTTGATCTGAGTTTCAGGTTGTTATGCTAACTGACGTTCTAGGGTTTGGAACTGGACAGAAGATGAAGGATGTTAGTAAAATCAAAAAATACTGACGTAGTGTGGAGATATTCCAGTGCATCCCTTCCAGAGTTACAACTCATCGTACTGACGTATGGTTTTCTTTGAAATTTATGTTAAAACATAAAATTCTTATTTTGTTTTAGAAATCTGTCATCTGTATTCAAGTCCAGATTTTAATCTTTCTGGATATTCTTGATCCACGGGTATTTCTATTTTGAGAGGTCAGAAAACATAGACATACAAGTGTGTATACATATACACATATATATAAATGCACAT
>WAAD01024173.1:120660-149533 GCA_013389945.1 Fregata magnificens | reverse complement strand
ATTAGCCATAAACTGCTATTTGTATCAAAGTGCATGCTGCTTTTCTTGCACTGCATCCCTTTTGCAGGGAACTTTTGATGTTTGCTATTTAACAAGCTAGCTGTGCTTGCTGTGTAGCATTGTTCTCTTTGAAGGCTGCTTTGCATTTTGTATTTACACTACGAATTGGTGAACTTGCCAGCGTCTTCACTGTGATTATGTGTATATTGCTGTCTAAATTTTGTATATGTGTATAAAAAAAAAAGCTTCACCTAGGGATTATTTCTGCAGAAATGTATTGTAAAAATAATTTTGTGGCATATTTCTAGTCTTCATTTACATGTTTGTTGAAATTTTAGTTATTTTGTTTTTCTTTTGGTCTCAAATGTAGCATTTCAGAAAATGAAATTAACAGACTGCTTGGACATAGTTATGTGAAGAACTATTGTCAATTTTAATGTTACTATTTGAGATGCCAATTTCTGATGGGAGAAGACATGCTGTGACTTTCTTCACCGGAATTCGCCAAACCTGACCTATTGCTTAATAGGAATGAAACATTGGTGTCTTAAAAAAAAAATATATATATACATATAAATATTAAAACACTGTAATAGTTGTACATGCCACAGATGATTTCCATTTGGAGAAAAAAAGTACTGACTTTTTAATGTTAAAACTGCAATAGTCATTACAGGTACAAATGAACAAATTAAAGTACCTATTAAAAATGGGTTTTAGACTTTCATAAATTGCCTTTGGCATACTCCTTTTAATTTTTGGTGTACCAAGAGTGTCTGGTCTATGTTGCGATCTATTGAAATTGAAAGTTCTAGCTAGAATTGGTGGTTTGGGGAATAAAGTCTGCTCACCCCTAGCACATAGGTAATACAGATTTGGGGGGGGTTTGTTTGTTTGTTTGTAACATTAATCTTTCCCAGGGTCTCTAACTTTGTGTTTCCAAGTGATTAAAAATAATCAAATAGTCAAAACAGTACTTTTTCCTTCATGCTGGGGATTGGAATTTCCTAGCAGAATGTCCATTGCAGGCAATGGGCATGTTAAACACCAGCATTAAATGACAGTACTTTTTAGTAGGGACCACTGCCTATTTCACTCATTTCTTTATCTGTATAAGACAGTTCTAGTGATTATTTTGGGGAAAATGAGTGAATGGAAGGATGTTTAAGTTCTGTAGTTGTGTCATGTTGTCTTTGCCTTACCCTTGTTTATTAAGTAAGGTCAGTGGTTTTTTTTTTTTTTTTATAAATAGGTCCTTGAAGTATCCGGTGCTATTAAACTTTGATCCCTATGGATTTATTAAAATGTTCCATATTGATTCAGGGAGCATTTAACAAAAAAGGGCCAGTGGATGTTTTGGAATGAATAATGTTACTTTTCTGTAGAAATATTTTTACAAGGTATTGGCAGTTTTGGTATTTCTCTAGAATGCAGTCCAGGGGAAGGGGGGGAAAGCATTTTAAGTTGAATGTGAGATTTTCAGCTGTATTGAAGGTCCTATTCTGCCATCACTGAAGTCAGGAACAACTGTCATTAACTTGACTACTTTCAGCATTAAGCCTAGTTAAGCATATTAGTTTGCTGCCCTGGATCAGGAGGTTGTAATTGTGGTGCTACAGGTGGTCAGTTGTGTTCAAATCTGTTTGTTATTGTTGGTTTTTGTTTGTCAAACTCAGCTGCCAAAGACAAAAATTGTTTGTGTGTGTTTGCTTATATTTGTATATACATAAATATACAGTATGTATGCATATACAAAATTTAGAATTTCATGATGCTAAGAAGAAAATACTACCTGTCCCTGTGAAATAGTCATGTTGGATTTCCATGACACTAAATAGTGCTCTTTAAAGTTAATAGTGGTAAAACATACAGTCATTGCTTTCTCATGTACTAATAGGCATAACCTTAATTCCATGTTTGATGCCAGTTTGCACAAGAAATTAATTCAGTGGAGTGTGGTATTTAATGTTTACAATAAGCCTCTTACTAAAACACACAGGTTTTATTAAGACTTCTGATGTAAATGTGTATATTACCATAGTATAACTGTAAGGAAATATCAGTGGAGCTGCTGGTTTAGTTCTTAAAAGAATGAACTTAGAAGCAATATAACTTTTAACATTAGGCTAAATTGTGGTTGCTAAGATTTTAAGTGAAATACTGTAATTGTTCTTAAACATTAAGCCTAGTTACTGACTCTAGAGAACTGTTTAGCACAAATTGGCATGAATCCTGCAACAAATACAAGGTTTGCATAAACGGTTTTTGTATGTCACAAATAATATGGCTTCCAATAATGGAAGCAAGAGCCAAAGACACTTTTAATCTATTACTGTTATAGGTGTAACTTTCGTATAACAGGGTCAACAGAAATCTGTTCAGCTCAACCAGGTGCTCTTTTTCCAAGTTTTGCTAACGTTTAGCAGAATACAAAATTTAATTAAAAGCAAAGAACACAGAGGAAAAGAAACCTTAGAAAGTATTCACACTGTATAAGTAAACAAACTTGGTTTTCTTTTTTTCCTTTGGGTAAAAGTGATTGGGGGTGATGGAAAGGAAGAATGTTTGGAAATGAATCAGATGCTGCAAATTTTTTTTTTCTTCCACTTGCAAGCAGGATGAACCCGTAGTCTTCAGATGGTTTATAAACATGCATCTTCATAAAATAAGCCACAAATTCAATTACAGCTAGTAGACAGCTTTACTGACATTTATAGAGAACAAATGGACTAAAATGGACCCGTATGGCTTGGATAGCACAGAGAAGCTTATCATCCTTCTGTTTTTGCTATATATGCTGATATGCAGAGGATCCTAACCTTGCCAGCTCTTGTATTTTGGAGAAATTCCCTCTCATTTTTAAATAATTATGGAAACTTAACTAAGCTACTCAGTTTACCTTGTATTTGGTACAAGTTTGGTGTTTGCTTTTTTGTTTGTTATGCCATCATATAGTTGATGTAGGGGGGTTGGGGTTTTTTTTTCCCCTTTTGAAAAGTAATATACAGAATGTGCTGACTTCTTGGACAAGACACTGAGAGGTCATTCTGGCAGAAGTGTCACGGGTCTTACGCTGATCTTTCTGGTGTACTATTACTGTCCTTATAGCAGAAACTTGATGATCTATGTGCAATTCATCCTTGGTATTTGGGAGATGTGAAATGGAAAGCCAGTTAGTGGAAGGAAAACAGCATCCAGAGACTATAGCAGTGGACATTCTAAGTTGATAGATGACAAACATTGGGAGCTCTTTGGACTCAATGATCTTAAAGGTCCTTTCCAACCTAAATGATTCTATGATTCTATAAATATTAGTAACCAAAACATTCCACAAATTAAATTTCATTCTACAGCAAAATATTATTAAGTATTTAAAATATTAATATAATTCTGTGTTACTGTTGTTTTTTTCACTTATCTTTTTCAAGGAAGGCAAGCTGAAGAGGATGGAATTTATTGGAATCCTTTATGTACTTGAATTTTCAGTTAAAATCTGTTCAAGGTTGTCTTTAAGCTACAATAAATATTTCGGTTACTTTTGTGTAGCCTTTTCTAACATTCATAGAGGACTGGAGGCTTCTCCCATTTTGCCACAAATACATGCATTTTATTTCATCACAAATATGCTCACACAGTCAAAATTAGTTACAGCTCATTGCTGCTTGGTTAATGTTCCCAAGTTACTTTTTTGGAGGCAAGAAATGGACTTCAGCTGTGTTAGGTTTTCCCAGATTCCTGTTGACCCTTGGTCACAAGTCTAACAAATTGTTTAATACTCTTGGAATTCATATAGACAGCTTTAAAGGTTAGCTTGTGCCCTGGTTTTAATTATAACTGCTAAAATACCTCTTTCTAGGCCTTATATTTTGTCCTTTCATATTGCTGTAAAAGTGTATAGAATCCATCTGCCAACTAAATAGTTTGTTGTCTGTAATTGAGACCAAAACTCAGCTTGGTATTTTTTTGTTTTTATTTTTCAATCCCACCCCCCGCCTGCCTTGTGTGTGTGTGCGTGTGTACATGTGTTGTTACAAAGTAGTACCTACTGACACTGCTGTTGCAGGAACAGCAGTTAATCTGTAACTGTGAATGTTTTATGTCTTAGTTATTTGGATATTACATAAATAAGGTATGCTAAACTCCTGTGGCTCACGACCTGACAAAAATACTGTTATGCCACCTTACATGAGTTCATCCGGTTGATTTTTAGGTCTTTTGCTGGTGTTGATGTAAAATGGCATCCCACAAATAAACGGTATTTGTGTTGGTTTCAGCAACTGACTTCAGATTTTTCTGTGGTTCATACTTCATAAATTTTCATATCTGAACATGCATCATGTCAGCTGGCAACCTTTATAATTTAGTAGCAGAGAACTTGTATGTACAATCTCATCGTCCTTATTTCTAATAGTAAGGCAAATCAGTATTTAAAACTGAAAAAGGAAAGGTGTGTTTCAAATGGAGTGTGTGGGTGCAAAACAGTATTGTCATACAAAAGTTTTGAACAAAAAGAGTCAATTTGAGCAGGAATGTCTCTTAAGACAAAATTTTATGAGCAGCATGATCATTACCCACTCATCTCAACACAGACTTTTGGCCCAAGAGGTCCACACAGAAAAGCTGTTGATGTATGGGCTGGATGAGCAGACAGTGAGGTAGACTGAAAACTGGCTAAATGGCAGGGCCCAGAGAGTGGTGGTCAGCAGTGCAAAGTCTAGTTGGAGGCCAGTGGCTAGCGGTGTACCCCAGGGTCAATGCTGGGTCCAGTCCTGTTCAACACCTTCAGTAATGACATGGATGAGGGGCCAGAGTGTACCCTCAGCAAGTTTCCTGATGACACCAAACTGGGAGGAGTGGCTGATACGCCAGGGGGTCGTGCTGCCATCCAGAGGGACCTCCACAGGCTGGAGAAATGGGCTGACAGGAGCCTCATGAACTTCAGCCGGAAGAAGGGCAAAGTCCTGCACCTGGGAAGGAACAACACCATGCACTAATATATCCTGGGGGCCACCCAGCTGGAAAGCAGCTTGGCAGAAAAGGAACTGGGGTTCCTGGTGGACACCAAGTGGAAGATGAGCCAGCAACGTGCCCTTGCCGCAAAGAAGGCAAATGGTATCCTGGTCTGCGTTAAACAATGTATTGCCGGCAGGTTGAGGGAGATGATCCTTCCCCTCTGCTAAGCACTGGTGAGGCCACACGTGGAGTACTGTGTCCTCTTTTGGGCTCCCCAGTACCAGAGACACCCCGACATACCGGAGACAACCCAGCAAAGGGCTACAAAGATGATGAAGGGACTGGAGCTTCTCTCCTACGAGGAAAGGCTGAGAGAGCTGGGAGTGTTCAGCCTGGAGAAGAGAAGGTGCTGGGGGGGATGTTACTAACTTATATAAATATCTGAAGGGGGGGTGTAAAGAAGACAGAGCCAGACTCTTTTCAGCAGTGCCCAGTGACAGGACCAGAGACAATGGGCACAAACTGAAACACAGGAGGCTCTGTCTTAACATTGGGAAACAGTTGGTTTTTTGGGGGTGTTTTTTGGTGGGTTTTTTTGTTTGGTTGGTGGTTTTTTTTTTACGGTGAGGGTGAGTGAGTACTGGCACAGGTTGCCCAGGGAGGTTGTGGAGTGTCTATCCTTGGAGATATTCAGAAGCCATCTGGACATGGTCCTGGGCAACTGGTGGTCCTGGTGGCCCTGCTTTGAGGAGGGGGTTTGGACTAGATGACCTCCAGAGGTCCCTTCTGACTTCAGCCCTTCTGTGATTCTGTGATTTCTAAAAGCATATGCTAAAGAAAATTCTCTGAGTTACTCAAATGTAATGCTGGAAGAGAAGACCAGTCTAGTAGTATTTAAATGTGGTGATACTTTGATCTGAGGGTCTGTTCATGACCTTAAACACTTGTGTTTTTAGAAGAGTGTTTCAATTATGTGACTTGTAAGGAGCTGTTGCATTGGTCTTTTTAAAGCAAAAGTGATAGTATCTAAGCAGAGCAGTGGGAAAGCTGCTAGCAATAAGACATGAAAATTGCAGCCTAAATGTCCATAATACATTCACAAATTTAGTTGTGAGAGGAGCTGTTAGTTTATCTTACTACTTTGTATTGCTTGCAGAGTTACAAATCTGTTTTTGAATAGGAAACAGACTTAAAAGCTGGCAAAGAGAATAAAGAACGCATGTAAGAGATTTCACGAGAAATCTTTTTTTATTTATTTTGTACTATCTGAGCTACCAGTCCTAAGGCTCTTGACTTAAAATATTATTTAAAGTTGAATGTATTTATGTTACAATTAGAATACTGTAATGTAGAGCCCATTCTAGAGAAGCAGTTCTTCATTACGTTCATGTTAGTGATGAAGACTGGGATTGCCTTCACCAGTTCTCAGAATGTAGCCTGCTGCTTGTGTTTATCAGGGGGGTGAGTCACAGTCTTCTGTACCAGAAAACTTTAATATTGCTATCCAAATAGTTTCTGATGTTAATAATATGTAGCTTAAATGTGAATGTATTTTCTTTATATTCAAGCGTTATTTTCCAGCCTAGTTATCAGTGTACTCTGGGAAGATTGAAATGCTTTGTACCTACAGCAAACAACTTGATAATTACCAAAGCATCATAAATATGTGTTTGAAAATGAGAGCTTTGTTTCATTCTGACTATTGTATCTGAAGTTCCTGATCTACTCTTAAGACCTCAGTGTTTTTTCCTATACTGATTCACTGTATGAGGGATACTATGTCCTGTCAACCCCAGAGCTCAGCACGCCCTTGCCCTGTGAGAAGGGTGTGCCCAAACTATTACCAACATCCTCTTGGCTGCCTCCTCATGTTTCTTTTACGAATTCATACAGCATATGCTCAGCCACCTTTTTGATTGAGCCTATTCTGTGGCTGGGTCTGTTTACCCACTGTCAACTATGATAGTAACATAAGTCTTACCTGAACATGAGTTTTGCTAACAGAAGTTACTGATGAAGCTAAAGAAGTTTCAACATCCCTAGAGCAGTTGCAGTTACGCCTCTCTGCAACCGTAACTTCTATGCAGGGGGGAAAAAAAAAGGTAGTGTCTGTGTAATGTACACTTATACCCCTACAACTGCGACTGGTTTTGTACTAGTATAGGTATTCTAGAAAATTCTCAGTGACCAAACCAGGTAAATTAGTGAAGTTTTCAGTGTGAACAAGGTGTAGTGGATTGATATCAGCTGAAATGTAAAGAAAAGTGAGTGGATGAAATCTCAGAGGGAGTCGGTGAGTGGTGGACTGTGTAGCTATTGTATACAGAAGGGCATGGAGAAATTGGATGGATGGAGAGGAGCAGAGTATGAAGAGTACTGCTTTGAAGCCACAGCAAATATAAAAGGTTTTGTATTCAAGAGCAATTGCTAATGAAGTGAGGAACTAATATGAAGGAGAAGCAGCTGAGTGTTTGGGTTTGAATGAACAAGTGATAATAAGAGTGTCTGGAGTGATCAGTAGCAAAGAAAAGGTGCAAGATTAGGCAGAAATCCGAAGGTAAGTTTTGAGACAGAACATCAACAATATTCTGACAGTCACATGTTAAGAATCCCTTGATGAAGGAGCAAATTTATCTGGTGAGAACAGCAGATAACCTTTTTCTGTAACTTTGTGGCACAAAGGGAGGCTTAGAAAATTTGCAGCTTCTCACAAGTAGTATATTGTCTGCATCACCACTGCAGCATTCCCATGGTCAGAAAAAATATGGGAAAATAATTTTCCAATATATATTTTGAAAGCCTGCTGAACTGTAGCAGAAGCAAATGACAAAACACTGCTGTGCATGAGACATCAACAGAGCCACTCAAATGTCTCCCCCCCCCCCCCATGATCCATGAAATTGGCTTGCTTATGTGGTTAGATTTCTTAACTTGTTAGCAGCTGGTACAGGCAAAAGGTGACAGACCTTGGAGGGGTCTGTCAACACAGCGTTTGAAGACTCATACATACCATAAAGAGCAAGTTTGCACTTTTTTATGTATTCCATTTCTAAAGTTGCTTTGGCCACAAGTAACTTCTGTGTATAATGAGCTTTACTGAAAGCTGGTTATGGGCGCTAAGAAAAGCGCTGGTGGTGAGGAAATACTGTTTTGTTTTCTGCTCCTAGTGGCTATGTAGCTGTTCCTACGAGGAATCATGCTCAAATTACCTAGTTCTTCACTTCTAGACAGCCCCTGAAAACACAGGTGGTTTCTATGTCACACTGTTCTCTGAGAACAGCAGCCTTAAATTCAATAGAAGGCAAGGCATTACATGAATATCAAGGCTATGCGGGGATTAGGAGAGAAAAATTGCAGTAGAACAGGGTATAACATTTACAGACATTTATACAATCAAGGAATGAGTTGTATAGGGAAACATTTTATTTTAGAGTTACTGTATTTTTAACATTTCTGGGAATGCTGTGAGTTTTGCAGATTTGAGTGTTTTGTCACTTAGTTCTTGTCTGCTCAGACTGTGTGAACAATTCTGGACAGTTAAATGTGTAAAACTTTCCTGTGTTTGAAAAACAAAATCGGACCCTTAAACTCATGAACAATTTGATGACAAATTACCAATTTCTTCAGAAGATGATTTCATCCTTGGTTCCTGAGTGGACTCCTACTGAAGGGATGAAGCCAGTACCTGCTCTTAAAAAAACATCTTAGTTATCAGTTTAAATATCACTGAGTACTGGAGCAAAAAGAACAGAAATCTTCCAAGAACTAGTTGGAAAGCAAGAAGATCTGTGTGAATGCCAGCAGATTCATTGCTTGTAACTGAATTAAGATGTTATTGAGTGCAGTTATTTGCAAATGCTGTGGTGACCTGAATCAAATCCATGCAACACCTACCTGAAACTGCCATATAATCTATTCTGAGTTGTGTTAGAGATTTTGAGAAAATCGACCAGAAGAAAACCCCAAAACAAACCAATAGGAAATCTAAGCATAGGTGACTTGGCTCAGTAAATATATAACTGATAATTGTGATGCTAGATGTGTAAAACAGTTATTTAAAAGGAACTCGAGGCGCTAAAGAGAATATTTTTCAAAAGATCAAATAATATCAGTACTGGTCTCCTTCAGTTGCTTTTACTTGCCTCAAGTTTTTTGCAATACTATTTTTTTTTTTTTGTTCCAAGTACATGAAGCTAACAAAAATTATTGGTTTCTGTCAGCATCTCTTTGTTCTTTCCTAGCTTTCTCTTTAAAGATAGTTTCAAAGATGTACTGTGCCATTGGACTTGCCCCTCATCTGATGGAACTGAAATGTGTTCCTTCTGTTCCGAGTTTTTAGGGAATTAATTGTGGTTTTGTAACAGAGTTTTCCCAGAGTTTCTGGCCAGCCTCCTGCATTTTCTGGGAAACTGGGTCTGTTCCCCTTCGTGGTGACATTCACCTTCAAGGAGTACATCAGCGATACTCTGTGTGTTAAAAGGGCCTTGGGCCATGTTCAGAGAAAAATTTATCTTACGTTTGTTATCTTTTGGCTTAGAAAAAGTTACTGTATATCAAGCTATTGCTATTCTAATACAGCAGTTTTGAGCTGCTCTTGATCTGCTCGTCTGAGTAAATTCTGAAGTGGGTATAGAATCCTTTACCGTAGGGAATTATGGCTTAGTAATAGTAGGTTGTCTTTTTTTTTTTTTTTTTTTTTTTAATTTACCCTGCCCATGTCATCACATCTGCAAACCGCAGGTGGTGTCCCATCAGTAGCTAGACCTCCGTAACTGACTTTTCTGCAAGGTTTGAATTCTATTCTGTTTCTTTGAGAAAGAAGGGTTTCATTGCTCTCTGTATCTTACCAAGTTAAAAAGTAATTTTTTAAATGTAATTGAGTACTGCTTGGACTTTACCTATCTTTGCAAAACTGTGGGAATTCAGACACTTAATCCACAAATTTGGTTCAAAAAGTAGAAGACAGTAATATGTACTATTTCACTGTATAGGGTCCGTCCCACAGGAAAACACAATAATAGTAAGAATGTAACGATAATTTCAGTGTTACATTTATTTCAGACAAAGAGAAACAAAACAGTGCATATCAGAGGCAAATTCTAAGGGAAACTAGTATCTACGTACCAACAATAATGAGAAAGTAAATATTGTTATTAACTCAGCAAAAGCTTTATTATCAGTTATAACTACCAAGTAGCTTACTCATTTGAGTATCCTAGAGTTGTTTTTCATAAAGTCTAATCTTGGTTTTTTTACAAGGACCCTTCTAAACAAAAGTCCATGGCTTCTACCCTGAATTACTCTTTGGAATTACGGTGTTTTTAAGTTGGACGGATCCAGGCTTTATACATCTTATTGTTAGGTCTAGTTCCATAACTCGGATTTCTGAAGTTAAAGGCAGATAGATGGTTGTACTGAGGGGGGAAAAAAAACCCCAAACCAACCCGTGGTATTTAACAGTTATTAGAAGCTACACACTTCATTTTAAGACACAACCATTTTTGCACCTACTATATGACATAAACACTGTGGGAGCTTAGTATTACACTTTTGTGTCTCAACTATTGAAGTTTGTTCTCCTGCTTTGCAAAACATTAGCAAATCCATCAAATGCTCTTTTCTTCTTAACAAAAAACTGGCCCTGTCCTAAATTGGTCTGACTTTTTTGACTGAGTTTTTCACTTGAATTTTGGAGGTTGACAGGCAGTGTAGAACTGTTATCCAGTCCTGTCAAAGTAGTGTCATCCTCCGTCTTGCTGGAATCGGTGCTTTCAGAGATCATATTTCCTGTAGTGTTTTGTGGGAACGAACATGAACTGTATCGTGTGCTTTCATTGAAGAAGCCTTGTGGGACTGAGAAGGAATATGCATCCTCATCGCTCTGATCCAGTTGGAAGTGATCTTCCACAGTGAAGACTGATTGTGTTTTCCCAGAAGAGTGAAGATGCAGCAAATCTGCTGTAAGATTGCAAGACTCTGTTTCTTCGGGCAGGCTGCAGTTGCTGGTATCCTGTAATTCTGTGTATCCATCACAGTCTTTCTCATTACAACCTCTTTGCATTTTATCTGCATGAGCCTTAGTTGTGTTCACCGGCTTCCCTTGTGGTAGCAAGTCATCTTTCTCTGTAATAACCGTAAAATGTTTTTCAGCTGTGTGTTCAGGCAGAGATTGAAGAGATGATTCGTTGCTGGAATGCAGTCGTGGTGGTTTTTTAACAATTTCATTCAAAACAATATCAGTGGGAGCAAAAATAAAATCATTGTCCTCAGATGTACTCATGTTTCTTTTTAATGTAATGTCCCCTTCACCGTGATTCTTTTCGGAGGAGTTCCTATCTATGTGCTCGTCTGTACTTCCCTCTGGTGCATTTTCTTTTTGTTCAGTGGGACTGAAGCTGGGGGAATACTGCGCTTCAATGGGAAACTGATACAGCTGCAACTCAGCCTCTTCAGAACTGGTCTCTGTATCTGTGTCATACGTGCGATAATGTTTTAACGAAAGTAACGTATTACCAAAATCCGTACTTTGATTGTGGAGAGAATCAGAAATAGAGTTTTGTACTGTTGATTCTGCATTAGTAAAATAATCAAACATATCAGGAAGTTCTTGACTTGAAGAACTAAGTGTGCCTGAATCTGACATGCTTACATGGTCGCTACATTTATCAGCGTAAGGTGATGCTGTTTCAGGCATGATGGTATCTGATCCATAATTAATAGTGGTTTCAAAATATGCATTGTTCTCGTCTTCATTTTTCCCAATATGCTGAAGCTCAGCAGCCATGTTTGGAGACTCTGGCAGTGTTGAGAACTTCTCAGTTCCACTGTTTGTATCAGCTTCCTCTAGTGATGACTGACAGAGTGGCAGGTTGTCAGTAACATCAGGTCGTTCCGGTTCGAAGTCTGCTAAAGAGCTACAGTCACTCATTGTGAATGGAGTCCCCTCATCTGAAGAACTATCGCCAAATATATATGCTGAAGCATCTTTTTCATTTGTACGTTCCGTTTTACAGTCGTACTCTGTAAGAGGAGAGTTTTCTATTGTTTGGTAGACACTTAAATTCTCAATATTTGCATCTCTCTTGCAGCTACTGGGTAAAATAAAATCTCCCACATCACTGGTTATATCAACGTTGCCATTTAGACCAAGTTGTTCATCACAGCTTTGCCTTCCAGGCCTAAATTTTGTAGTGCTCATGGGTTCATTCTGTGAAATGATACCTTTTCTTTCAGGAGAGTCTGGTACAGCCTTTGTGATTTCAGACTGCAGCAGACCAGAGTTGTTGCTTACCTTGCTGTTCCTAGAATCTTGTGCAAGTGTATGTGTTTGTATTGTGGAAAATGGAAAGCCAGTTTCTCCTGTGAAGGATAAATCTGAATCTGAAGAGTCAATGTGATTTGAGTAAGAGTCAGCATTCAGTCTCCTGGGTATGGAAGGAATGGGAGGGAACCTGCTCTTCCCTGAGTCTTCATTATTTGCATATTTTGAATCTTTCCATAATGAAATGTTATTACTCATTAATTTTTCTGGCATTACTTCATTGCTGTTCTTGTAATCTATCCTTACAGAAAATAGTCCATTATCATCAACATTTATATTTTCATCATTGCTGATACTAGTTTTGATGTCTGAAAACACTGGTTTTTCCTTCACGTTGATCTCATTATTGCTTTGTTTCTGGTACTCTTCTTCAGTATTTGGTGCATGTACACTGCTACCAATGACATTTTCATGCAAAGTAGAAGTTTCTGTAGGAAAAATGTATGTGTTTCTTGAAGAATTCTCATCGCAAATGAACAAATTATGCTGCATATTTGTTGATTTGCTTGCAGAGCACTCTCTGCTCAAGGTTTCATCTGAAAAAGCTTGATTAGAATAAATGTGTTCTGAACCTGAATTTTTGTTCCCGCGCATGAGTCTCCACAGGCTCACGAGGTAGGGTCTAGCAAAAGCACCCAGACAAAAAGCACAAACAAATGTAATGAGCACTGAGAGGCAGACAGCCAATGCAAGGTCTTGCTCTGTCCTTCCTTGTCTAAAAACAGTGTTAGCCTCCCGGGCTTTTCTAACCAAAACTGTTGAAACCCTTTCTTTCACCTGTATGTTGTAGATGAGATAGTTCTTCTTTGTTGTATTAAAAATACACAAATATAACCCTTCAGCAGTTTTGCCAGCATTGTGTATCACTAAATTATTCATTTTATCCAGCGTCATATGAGGAAGACTATTATCTTTTGAAATTCTGCCTTTAGGTGTCCACCAAGAGAGACCATTACCTGAAATAAAAGAAAATACAAACTAAATCTTTCTTAAAAGCATAGAATACTTGGTTTGCAGGGTCAAGTTATTTCTATAAGAACATACTCTGACCTGTCTTTGATAATTTTAACTATTTATTATAAAATTCATTTTCTCTTTATCCATAGTCATTTTACATGGTACCAAGTTATCTGTTAAACCATCCTATATTTCTCCCCCACATTTAAAACAGAGTACATATGGGGTCTTAATAGCATATTTTACAAGAAAAACGGCGTGGGTGAGGGAGGAGGTCACTGAAATTATTTAAGTATGTTCTGGGTCATACCAGAAACACCTGCTGATCTCCCTCCTGGAAGATCCATATAGCCAGCCGTTCTCCAGAGCAGCCGTGGTCACTGTGCACAGTTATGAGATGAAACTTTACTAATTAACTGTCAATGTTTCAACCACTGTGATTTCCCTGTAGTTACTGCTTTGACTGCAGCAAAAAGGTTTGAAAACCAAGGATATTTGTATCTGCTGAGCAATTGTTCCAAACTTTAGCTAGCGTAGGCAATGGCTGGTTGTTGGCTTTTGGAATATGTTTCAAGGTTGTATGTACACCTTTGCCTTTGGATCTGCTTGCGTTCCCAGTTGAGTGTTGGTGCAATCCAGTGTGTTGATTTTAATCCCATGATCAGAGTTTCCACGACTTTCCGTGTTAATAGACAAAGCAGGTGGAGTTTCTGATAGACCCTATGTATTTTCATTTGGGGATAAGCGTTCCAAGGGGAAAGCCTTACCACCTCAAAGTGCTGTTAGTCCGTTAAGGTTAAACCGTTTTGCCTTATGGCACCTGAGAAATCACCTTCTACTCTAAGTTCGGTCTTAGTTTTCCTTCTGCATGGGAAGTCTTAGCTCTGTAGATTTTGTCACTTCAAGTGCTGTGTATTAATTGTAAATGCTGAATTCATTTCCTAAGTGAACTGTGTGCTACAGTAGCTGTACTTTTTTAGAAGAAATATAATTCCTTTCTCTTGCAAATAAACTTTCATTTCATTTTGCTATAACTGAATACTAGAAACACTATTGTATCCTCAGTTTTCTACATGCCCCAGAAGTGCCACCCCACTATTCGGTCCTTTGTTTGCATTCCAAAATTAACTGATAAATTTGCAACGTACTACTTACTGAAATGTATTTGTGTATCATTTGGCATCACTTATTAGTTTAATGTAAGGAAGGAGATGAAGACTTTTTGGGAAACATGACTTTCAAATATTCTAACTGGTATACTACTTTCTAATGAAATAATTTGCATGTTAAATTGTTGTTCAGTTATTTTTAAACAGTATCTTTAGAAATCCACTTTTTAAACCAGATTTCTTTGATCATTCTGCATACGTTTGGGTTTTAGCAGTGTATGGATAGAGTCCCTGGTTTACATACCCCTTGTGTCCAAGTCACAGTTTAGCACCGATGTCTTCCCTGTTGGGATTACAGCCCTGTTGAGCAAAACACTGTTGCTGCAGTTTAAATGGAAACTTGAAAGATACAGCAGAGGTTTCTGTGAGTTGTTGGCAGGTTTGTTGTATGAAATACTCAATTTTTGCCTCGTGGAGTCAAAAAGAAAATGAAATAAATGTTTGAAAGCATTTAGACTGCAGTTAAAGATCCAGGCGTTATTTGACAAACCCACTTCAAGTTGAAAGAAGTTCAAACTGATTAATATCTGTGGTAGAGGGATTGTCAGAGCATTTTCACGGAGATCCACAACCTATTTGGAAATAATTCAGAATTAATTTGATAAGCCTTACAATGGAATCCTAATTGCAATATCAACAATAACATTTATTTAGCATACAAGCACTTTTGCAGTTATGGGAACAATACATCTGGTTAGGATTTCAAGAATATTGTTCTAAGCTTTTTAATTTAAATGAAAAGTTTAAATTGTGGTATATTTAGAATTCTCCTGTTGTAGACTACCTCTGTGTGAATGGGAAGCCGCAGGGCTCTCGTCATGGAAGGGATCGGGGTAGAAAAGGACATGTGTGTGTTTAAGCCAGTTATGGATTAGTTTGTGGCATAGGTAAGTGGTGAATTTATGGTTACATTTTGTATATTTACAAGTGTGTGTGTTTTCCTATCTATGAAAAGCAAATGTATAATATAAAAATTATTATTTTCACCATTTGCTTTAGTTTTTATAATTGTATACTAATATAATAATCAAAGACTGATATAATCATGCTGAATAGTTGATAATTAACGTCTTTAATGGTGATTAACACCAAACATTAAAACAGTTGTAATATTGCTTTACAACCTGTAATTTGTTGAGGTCCCTGAAGGCGTCTGGATGAATTTTAGTTATCTTGTTGTTTTGCAAGTCGATGTCCTTCAGCTGTGAACAGTTTTGAAAATCATGCTGATCAATCTGTCGTATGCCATTGGATGACAAATGGACAGTTTGTAAAGACGGCAGCAGGCCTAGTCCTAGGAAGAACAAAACTATTTTACATTTCATGTTCTTGTTTTCCTAATTGTATCAGGTGGCTTTTTAAAATTCTTTGCAACAAAATTCCTTCCATTCCTGTCTATTGCAACGAGTGGCTGCAGGCTTTGAGTTATTATGCCTTTCCTATTCAGTGGTTGTCCCGCTCTAGAACAGCAGGCACATTAATACATTCACAATCAATGCATGTTTTAAAAATTCACATCTCCATAAAAGCAATAACATTCCTTTGTGCTATCAAAATTATTCTGACCGTGATCTTTGTATTTTGAGCACGCTTCTCTGGAGAACTGGAGGTAGGAAAGGAGGAGTGTGAAGTGGGTGGAATATACTCTCTTTATAAAATCCAAATATGTTAATTGTAAATAAAAGATGGAGATGCAAAAGGTGATACAATATCCTCCTATTCATTGCCATCTGCAAGTTCACGGAAGTTTTTCATGCGTGGAATTATTTGAACCGTATTCATAGGGTGTAAACCTGACTGAAAACAAAAACATGTTGTTGCTTATGCCTGTCTGCCTGTGAATTATCAAGCATAACAGCATATCCTAGTTACAACAGCATCTGTCTTGCGTAAGTAGCCCTTTTGAATGCTGGAGATAGATACCTCATTTTTCTTAGATGCTATGCAGGCAGCCCCCGAAGCTCCAGCCTGCAAGCTCCAGTGAGAAGGCAGACACTTGAACACTCAGCATCACCACAGTTTGTAACACCTGAATGTCATTCTAAAGTGATTTTTGATCATAAAGCATAGTTGAGAAGCTACTAGTTCTCCTTTAAAATTTTGCCCTTGGTGTCATCTGGTTTACTGGAAATCTCTTATTCCAGTTTGCTGTTCTGTTTGCTGAGTAATTGGTCTTTGGGTTTATTGTGAAAGGCAGAGGGGATGATTCATTCCTGCTGTAAAACTAGAGGCAGCTGATAGGAAAGGCATTCAGAAGTTCTGGCGGTTCGTAAATTCTTCCTTGCACCTGCATGAAGAATTGTAGTTTGGATGCTTCCGTGAAGCTCAGTTTGTGCCAAAAATAGACAAAAAACAGGCAGCAGTGGGCAGCAGCCAGACACCTGGGGTGGTGGTCGTGAGAAGGGTTTCTCTGTGGCCAAACCCCTCTGCTTTAGAAATTCAGTTTGTGTTTTCCTACCAGAGCTTAAAAACAAGAATGTTAGCGAAGAATTTTGGAGGAGGAAAATGAAGTTCTGAACATGTATTTAAATTAATATGGGATTTAAGTATAACTTGAAGTATGGTGGTACGATGCACAGCAATTTGATTTTTAACATCTAGAAACTGAGTCTCTTATAGAAAAGGGTTGATCTGTCTGACCCACTGAGGCATCCTATAATGTGTAGTTATATTTATCTATCAAAACAAATCAAATCTGCATCGATGTATTTTATAATGTAGGCTTTTCTATGCTGTCTATATGGGAACCTTACACATACTACAAAATAATTAAGCAAGACAGTTTCCTGCAGGCCAGAAAATTCTTTAGTGTCAAAAAAGGGGAAAAATAGAACTTTGAGGACCCTGTGTAGGAGCAAAATTATTCCCTTTGTCTGACTTTGTGAGATAAGTGGGTTTTTGGTGTGTCCCCCCCCGCCCTGTATTTTCAAAATCTAGAGCTAATGAATCTGACGATGTTATCAGAGATCAATTAAATTCAGTAAACAATACATAGGATAGTGTTGCTGGTACTGCAGCTTCTGCTTCATTTAAACACTGTTTGGACAATGCAAACTATCTGTTTATGAGGACAGAGGCTGTCATGAAGGCTGCGATGCCTAGCATAGTTCAGTGACTAGCAAACACTTCCTAAAAGTCAGTTGAAACCTTACAGCCCTCTCTTGTTACAAGAAGGTGTCAGTTTGGTTGGGTGTCAGATGGCATAGAGCAACATTGTTTTGACTGAACAAAATGTATTTTCCTGTCTTCGTGAAATACTGAAATTGGAGCAAGTTTTATTTAAAAGAGTATTGACTTTCTTCTGAAGAATAGTATGAAATTCATTATCCATTATTTCCTTGGTGTTAAGGTTCATGCCTGGGTTGTGGAGGCTGGTGTTTTTCCAAAGATCATTACTTCCCTTTCTATACAACAAGAAAAAATGCCGCTTGGGCTCTCAGAGGATAAATTTGGTTATATTTGACTGACATTAAGGCAGTACGATTGCAAAGACTGTATAAAAAACCCCAACCTAATCTGAAAGAACCCATTTGCTTCAGTCTCTGTATTTGCGTGCAGGTGGAACCTTCCCTCACCTTAAGCATAACTAAATGAGATAGTCGCATTCTGAATTCAGCAGGATGTATCAAATCTTATCCAAACCCAACTTACCCCTTGGGAGTGAGGTCCTTAAAGATTTTGAAAGCTTACCTCTTGGAACTGCATTGAGATTATTTCTTTCAACTGACAATACTTTCAAAGCAGGCAGGAGACGACAGTCTTTTCCATGCTTTTTAGACCCATGTGCAGGCATAGGTGTGTCCAGTGTGAGGGTCTGGATGGCATTACCACTGAGGTTTAGAGTTTCTAGAACGGGTAAGTTTCTAAAAGTAGTTAAGGAGAGTTCAGAAATCAGGTTGTTACTGAGATTCAGGTGTTTTAGCATCCATTCTTCACTTCTTCCATCAGTGCACATAAAAGTTTTAATATTATTGTAACTAAAATCAGCTGTTATTGCTGTTTGTGATATATCTTCTGGAATAGTAGATATTCCGGTAAAAGAACAATTCACTGAGAACTCCCCATCCCACCGGCAGTCTGAATGGTGATGTGTATCAAGAAGAATCCGCTGTGACTTGGTTCCCACTGATCCAGGAAGATTAAAGTAAAGGACCACAGCTATGACGCTCAAGTGAAGGTTATCCATAGTATCTATATGTAAAATGTAAAATTATGCTAAGTTCAGCATAACAAGAGTTAAATAGAAAGCGGAAATACTTTGACATTAAAAAGAATCAACGCCAAAAAAATACCCAAAGCATTACCAACGTTTTGCCTTAAACATACAATTTTGGACTCTTAGGTATGTTTCAAAAAGAGCATTCATAAACTGGTAACCTTCCCCCTCCCTCCACCTCTCCCAAAAAACAATCCGAACCTTTATTTTCTTTTCCAGCCCTTCGGTCGAGAAACAGAGCTTCTCAGGAACTTGTGAACTAACAACAGTGGAGACTTTTGAACTCTGCTTCAGCTGTCATACACACTCACCGCTGAGCAAAGTCCACCAGATACAATTCATGATGAATAGATGTGGAATGATTTTCATAATTACCGTTAATAAATGTGGTGGGTTGACCCTGGCTGGATGCCAGGTGCCCACCAAAGCTGCTCTATCGCTCCCCCTCCTCAATTGGACAGGGGAGAGAAAATGTAACAAAAGGCTCATGGGTCGAGATAAGGACAGGGAGAGATCGCTCAGCAGTTACTGTCACTGGCAGAACAGGCTCAACTTGGGGAAATCAGCTTAATTTATTATCAATCCAATCAGAGTAGGGTAATGAGAAATAAACCCAAGTCTTAAAACACCTTCCCTCCAGCCCTCCCTTCTTCCCGGGCTTCACTTCACTCCCAGTTATTCTCTATCTCCTCCCCCTGAGCGGCACAGGGGGATGGGGAGTGGGGGTTGCAGTCAGTTCATCACACATTGTCTCTGCCACTCCTTCCTCCTCAGGGGGAGGGCTCCTCACACTCTTCCCCTGCTCCAGCGTGGGGTCCCTCCCACGGGAGACAGTCCTCCACGAACTTCTCCAACGTGGGTCCTTCCCACGGGCTACAGTTCTTCACAAACTACTCCAACGTGGGTCCTTTCCGCGGAGTGTGGTCCTTCAGGAACAGACCACTCCAGCGTGGGTCCGCTGCAGGGTCACAAGTCCTGCCAGCAAACCTGCTTTGTTGTAGGCTCCTCTCTGCATGGGTCCGCAAGGTCCTGCCAGGAGCCTGCTCCAGCGCGGGCTTCCCATGGGGTCACAGCCTCCTTTGGGCATCCACCTGCTCCAGCGTGGGGTCCTCCACGGGCTGCAGGTGGATATCTGCTCCACCATGGACCTCCATGGGCTGCAGGGGGACAGCCTGCCTCACCATTGTCTTCACCGTGGGCTGCAGGGGAATCTCTGCTCCAGCACCTGGAGCACCTCCTCCCCCTCCTTCTTCACTGGCCTTGGTGTCTGTAAGAGTTGTTCCTCTCACATGTTCTCACTCCTCTCTCCAGCTGCAACTGCGCAGTTTTTTGTTCCCCCTTCTTAAATATATTATCCCAGAGGCGCTACCACCATTGCTGATGGGCTCGGCCTTGGCCAGCAGCGGGTCCATCTTGGAGCCGGCTGGCATTGGCTCTATCAGACATGGGGGAGGCTTCTAGGAGCTTCTCACAGAAGCCGCCCCTGTAGCCCCCCCTGCTACCAACACCTTGCCACGCAAACCCAACACAATAAAATACTAGTTTCTCTGTCAATTACACAACAATGTATTTTTAATGAAAAACTGTATTCTTACAAATAACACTTCTGAACCACAGTTGCATCTTAGAATTGATTGTTTCATTTCAAAACAAAGATTAGAAATGAAATTGTCTTTCGCCGACTGAAATCACCACCACCTTTACGTATGCTGAGTACTCTTCACATGTAAGTTGTGTCAACGTACCCAGTATGGTGTTTTACACAGAGGCATGTAGAATGTACTTTAAACACACAGACTCCTAAGTGCACCTGTGGGACTGAAATAAATAATGTGCCACACGTTTTAAATACGTATAGAAAAATGTACCGTAGGCAGTTAGAAGATAAACAACAAATAAATGCACAAGATGTGTGGTGCCAACATTTCTCAAACTGTGTAGTGAAGGCAACAAAACAGATTAACAATACATAAATAGTGGCTACCAAATTGATAATTTATTTCATTTGGTATTTCTATGATCGGTTTTGCTACGTTTTGACAAAAAATCCACACTTCAGAACCAGTTCTTCAGACCATGATTTAAGAGTACCTTTGGGACAAATCTTTCAGCTATGTTGCATTCAGTACTTTAAAAGGAACTCTTGATAATTACAAGAATCCAGTACTAGCGTATAGGCACGTCAGTATTAACCAGAGAAGAGCTTTAATATGCTCTTCCTCTGTAATCTACTTGACCGAGGCCTTATCTGTCATTTTCAAGATCTAGTTCAGCTTTGAGGATACTGCTGCTTATATTTTTATATGCATGTGTATATATATTTATATATATAAAAATAAAGTGACAAACTTCCATTAGCATGAGAGTGAAAATTCTAAAAATGTTATAGTTTATTTCCTCCTCTTAACTGTAACAGATACTAATTGAGCCACTACTTAGCAGCAAAGATGTGTGCATGTTTTCAGCAAAATATATGTTGAAGTGGTTGATAAATATTGACTCTAGTAAAACTATGAAGTTCCTGAAGGCAGTACGCAAAATATTAGTACTTTCCCATAATGTGTAATGTGAGCAATTCAATGGCTTTTGCTACGTTTTATTCTGTTTATTCTGGTTTTGTTAGAACAGCTCCATTGCCGTCCCCCGCCACAAACCCCAATGACTACCGAGCATCAAAATCTGGCTTTGCCTTTGAGCAATGAGGGAAACGTGACCCCTCTGATCTCCCGTGTGGCGTAATGCCTGACCTAAGGATCCCCCTCTAGAAATCACTTCCACCCATACACATCCTCCATGAGGACTTACTGACTTCTAGTAAATACAGGAATTGGGACTTTAGATACAAAGTTCTTGTTGTAGCAGGAGCCAATTTGTATTTTGTGGAATTCTACATACTGAGAGAGCTATAAACCAAGGGTAGATAGTTTATCTTCCCATAACAAATGACCAACTCTGAAGTTAATGCATAACATTTGCACAACTTTTAGGAAGAGAAGTGTGTGCTTATCTAGAAAAACTTGTCAAAAAGCTGCTTGCAAAGTCACCTTTGTGGCCTCTGTTACGGTTACTTGATGCTACTGCAAAACAAAACTATTTTAAACTGAAGAAATACATGGGGTGGGGAAAGGAGGAATCTTATGATGAGCCGTTCTATTTTTGGTACAGAACACCTTACCTCTGCAAAAGCAGTTACAAGGCGATAATAGTTTCTATAAGGCCCCAGTTCACCATAGAGTGAGTTTCACTGTTGACAAATTCAGATACACATGTATTTACTCTGCTGTCATAGGATCCAATACCATCACATTTAGAATTACAGACCGGCAGTTTAACTTCAGAATTTAATTCTGAGGTTCTCAGTAACGCATCAGTACTGACATTTATGGGGAAAAAGATCTAATCTCAGACACTGCTGCTTTAGATTATTACCTGTTGAATAATGGATTCATAATGGATTCATACACCGTTCACATTAAAGCACCCAGGAAAACACTTTTTCTGGGTAGTGAGCAAGTTATAAGTACATCTTTAAAAATGTACTTCTAATATAAACATGTTTTATAAATACTTCACATAAATTAAGCAACTGTAGAATGTCTAAACTGCACAGATAGAATGGGAGCTCAAGCAACACTTCAATAATTGCAAGACTATTTCAAAACTGAAGTTACATTTCCACACTGCATATTAATTTACAAATATTATTTACGCTAGCATATTTTTTTTAACTACATGATAATATATGGCAGAAATAATGCAATATTTTAAAGTGAATCTGCCGTGACCCCTCTCTTAGTACACATATGGTAAACCACATAATTTTGGGGAAAATCATTATATCAACCTTTGGCAAGAAATGAAGAGAAGACAAAAATTTGCTGCTTCAGCCATCCTAGGCAAATCCACTTCCAACAACAAATCGACATTCCCGTTGAAGTACTTCATCAGATTGCAGTTGTGTTCTCAGCAGCCCTCAAGGTCTTGGGATGTAGGACAAAAACCTTTAAAGGCAACTGCAGGCAGTCAAGATCGATGCTAAGATCACGTTCTTCAAATATATTCTACTGATCCCAATTCAGGAAGGTACTTCAGTATGCATGTAGACTGAAAGCTTACTAAATTAGTGCCACTATTACAGCTAACAGGATGATGATTTAATACTGCTGAACGTAACAGCCTTTGCTCAAAAATATTATGTAATAAATGTTAGTATAAACTGCTGTAAAAACAGAAGTCCTTGAAGGCATGCAATTACTTCATACCAATATATGTAAACACAAAAGAGAACTCTCCTGGTAGTGGTTTGTGTTTTAGTGCATGGCTCCGCACGGATTGACAGAAGTCTGACAACCCATGTTATAACCTGTCACCTGAACCTTGAACAGCGTCCCATCCGCACACATACAGAGCTTGAAACGCAGCCAGTTGCCGTTATTAAACTGTTCCCCATAAGAAGAACTTGGCAGTCGCGATGGGCTGACCATCACAGTTCCATTCAGGATAATGCTGTTTTCCTGTTAAGAGGGAGAAAGAAAAGTACAACTTCTAATTTAAACAAGGCAGGTTGTCTTTGAAAAGGACAAGCTGGTTTAATGAATAAATGACGTCTTTAGGACGGCTGTAGAAATCAACGGAATAAAAAAAGTACATATGACAAGGTGTCACTTTTTAATTAAATTTGTGAGTAACGCTCATGAATTTCTCAATTGTAGTCAACAACGTACTTTGCTATTCCAGTGGCAGATCGATATTGAGAGAGACAGCCGTAGTGTGGCTTTTCACTTTACAGACCTATTAGCAAATGCAGTAAATCTAAAAATATGGACATGAAATGGGAATCAGTGTTTGAATTCATACATGAAATTCATTCACACATGAAATAAAAGTGCATGTATCTCTGTATTTTCATCCTCCTGTAACCTTCTCCATCATTCCATATGCCCTACAATCTTACTAATCCCAAAAAATCTTAAAATGAATGCTGGCGAGCCTTACTGCGGCAGCGCAGAAGGTAGTGCTCCTAAGTGTATGCTCTGCTCCTCTGTCAAAGGTTGCTGACCCCAGTAAAGCCTCCAGAAGAGAAGATGAATTCCCTTTGGTATTCGTTTCAGTGCAGAGGCCAATAGCTTACCTTTAATTGCACTGTGGGTTTTTAGCATCTTAACAGTAGTAAACCACTGTTACCTGAAAACTACTGAACCACTAATTAACAGCAAAGTAATAAATCACCTTTTAAAATCCTACTAAATACACTGACTGCAACTAAACTTTTATGCATGACTAATTTATATAAAACTTGCAACCATATAAAGCTACATCAGTTTATTATCAGCCTGAATTTGAAACTAAGCTGTTCAAAAAATGCTGATTTGAAATACTTACTGCTTTAAGTTCCATGTTACCTCCCATTCGAAACTCAATGGTCTTGCCTGTGATGAAAACACCTTCGTTTCCACGGACAACAGCACGGCCATCGACCTTTATGTTTAGATCACTGGTTGCATTGCTGGTAATCTAAGAACATAAACAAAAAAAAGTGTATTACAGATCAATGAAAATGTGTCACTTGAGTTTGTCTGAGTAACTTTGAATTACCTTAAAAATATTGCTACACGATTTAATAAAAAACTTCAATGTACTTTTTGCCCTTCTGCCATTATGGCTATGAAGCTTCTGCCCATTTGTTATTTTCCACATTCACATTTAAAAACAAGGATTACTTAATTTTGGAAGGTATGTAAAATAGTTTATTTTTGCGATAGAAATAACAATTCATATGACAATTTTATGCGATACAGAGTTAACACTCGTAGCAAATACAGGTTTTCTGTTCCTCCTATGTATTTACAGGTTTGTTTTTTTTTTTTTCCCCCTGGAACATACTATTTAATTGTTAGCCTTGCAGAGGAAACACAAAGAAGGGCAAACTAAATTCTCTTTGTCCTTAACAGGATTGCTCGATGCTTCCTAAGGCACACTCAACCCTCTATAAAACCACCGATACTACTCTACTGATGTTACACAAAAGAAGTATGCACTGTACTCTATCTGTAAAGCCTTTATTGTGAGTGGTGATATGCAAGAAAAATTTTAATCTGACATTAAGATCAACATTTTAAATGTACACACACCAACATTTAGGTTTTTTAGTTTCCTGATAAATAAAACACATTTAATGTAGAAACCAAACTAAGAACTTGTTTAACCTAGAAGCCATGAACTGACAGAACTCCTATAATGCTGTGATTGTTCTCTACACTTTTATTCAGAGTTCTGAAATTCTGATTGTATTAACATTTACCTCCAATAGAAGGAAAATGATACATGAAGATCTGGTAATTATTTTTGTAAGATCTTACTAGAAACAAAGAAGTTTTTCATAGAAGTTTTATTTCTGAAAGTTATCCATGCACAAATGGATAAATGCTTAATAAAAAGACACACAAGCCTAGTTGGCATGGTATTCCTGATACTACACTCATTTAATGATGTCAGTTTTCATTTCTGTTCTAATTTTTAGGGTGATTTACATTTTCAGAGTACATTTTTAGCTACATTTAGTCAAATTTCTAAATATGCTTGAAAGATCGGATTAGTAAACTTTTTTTCTTATTCTACAACTAAGGCAATTCTGTAATGAGCTTTTACAAGAAGTAAGAGGTTGTTAAAAGAGACATACCCTCTCTGTAGAGGCCTTCTGTACATTCAAGATTTTAACTCCATTTGGCAGATGAAACTCATGAGTTTCATAGTCTGTGCTGAACAAGGTATTTTGTGTCCGTGGGTCAACAAATTCCATGCCAATATCGCTGGTAATAGAAGTTTTGTCTTTTTCCACACTAAGCTTGGTTGTTCCTTGCTGAAATACAATCTTCAGAAACAAAGTCATGAAGTTAATGACGTTTCGAATATGCTTATTAATAATTTGAGTGTAATTCCATAGTGCTGCTCACAAACTTTCAATTCATGATATAACTTACAGGCTGATTATTTCCAGTGATCACCAAATCTTCATTACGTCTGCCTCCTACAGTGCTTTTATATAATGGATGTATAACGCCCATGTCAGAAACTTGCTTAAACCGCAATAAGCCACTCTCATGGAACTCCATACTGTCGCAACCATTGGGACCGATTCGAATCACTGCCCAGATAACCAGTGTAATCTGAAAAAGAAACACACATTTTCAAAGATTACTTTGATCGTTTGGATCTTTCCACAACAAGTATTGTATTAACTAGATGTTTTGTTTGAAATAATTATTAATGCTAGTGTTTAAGTGAGCTTTAGGTGTGAATTTACTTTAGTCTGATTAATTCCTACTGGAAACATCAGAATACATTTAATTATGGAACACATTTTACATGATTTTTAGACTCATCTGAAATGGCAACTACAATAATCTGTATATATATAAAATATATATACATGAAATTAAATCACATCCATAATTAAATCTTTTTCCTGTTTAAGGGTAACCATGGTATCATTAGCTAAACAAATGTCCTGAACAAAGTAGCTCAGCTCAGGATATACTTACCCTTGAACTACAAGAAAGCACTTTCACAGGTGGATGTCCAATTATGAAAAATAATTCATTGCTTCTCATTGATCAAGCAATAAAAAGGTGGTAATTACAACAATGAAGGTTTAAAGTGCAGTGGCTGATTAATTCTGAATGCTCATGTGCAGCTCTGTTGTTATATGTAAAATGTTCCTGGCATAACAGTTTATCCTGAGTGCATTTGTACTGCATTAATAACACTTCACACATTTGCTGTTACTGAGTTTTGGGAATGGAGAGGCACTCTCAAGGCTCCTAATTCTGTGTTGTATAAATGGCAGGTTCCTTGCTGGGACCATGATAAATGAAATAATCATGACTGAACTTATAAGATTCTTCCATCTAATCTTGCTCAGACTACAAAAGAACAAAAAAGAAAGGAGAAAAATGAGAAATCTCCTTCAATACATTTTAAGTCCTTCTCAGCCATACTGGAGTAAGTTTTATTTCCCTAATAAACTGTGAAAATGAAATACGTCCTAATGTTGCTTACAGCCTAAGTATTATACTCACAATCAGATTGATGACAGCCAAAATAAAAAGAAGAACAATCACACAAATGGCCAAGTTGCCTTTCCTGCCACGTAACCCTGTCTTATGGAGACGGTCTTCATCAATGGGAATGTATCCTGCTTTAAAGTTACTGTTGTGCTCCTTATTAACGTTCCTGCGTTCCACAGCCTTCTCTCGCATAGACTTCTTCACCGGGCCGTTAGAACTTTGCTATAATACAAAGCATGGATTAGCTCTTAAAAGGCATGTAAATCCACACACACGTATGCAAAAAATATAAATTGGAATTGACTAGTGGAATATATTAGATATTATGTTCAATATTATCTTTCAGTCTGCTACTTTGTACTTAGAATACACATTTACAACCACTGCAATCTGTGCTAACGCAATGACTAAAGTTAAAATCCAGGTATTTTCAGACAATATTTGTTTTTATATCTCATTGTTATCATGGCAGATAGGAATTATTAATGACATTGTTGCAGTAAAAAAAAAAAAAACAGGTGTAAACAACTTCATCAAGTTTCTACCTCTTGGGGATGATACAGGACATAATCCTGCAGGTCATTTACCAATACACAGGATTTAGTTCCCTCCATACTAACGCAGGATAGACTCTCAATGAATCTATCCAAAAGGAGTGTGGCAGATACAGTTTTCAAGTTAGTTTGATAGCACAGGGTTTGCATTCAACTTCTATTGCTTGCATGCAGCATTAAGAAAAATACTGTAAGGCTTCAAACCTGGCATGGGGAACTTGGCCAGCCTAGCTTTATTTTAATCATTTGAAGCTAGTAGATTGCAAGGGATATCCCGTCAATGTAACAAAGTTAACATCTAGAGGAAACTCTTGTAGATATTCATAGGGAAAATAAACCTTTGATGTATTTTTGTAACTTTGTCCAAAATGTTGTTCCATCTCCCTGGAACAGGTTGCTATTTAAGGGTTCAATTCTTCAAAGAAGGGGCTTGATCTTTTTGATGGGATTAAGTTTGTTCATCTGAAATGAATCCTGAAGCTGCACCTTAAGCTTACTGCACTTGTATGTGTCTAGTGATGTAACGGGTAAAAATGTCTTGTTTTCTTCTGTTGCCGAAGAACAAGGAAATGGTGTTGAGAAAGGTGCTTGACCTGAACAGGT
This sequence comes from Fregata magnificens, assembly GCA_013389945.1. Lineage (NCBI taxonomy): Eukaryota > Metazoa > Chordata > Aves > Suliformes > Fregatidae > Fregata > Fregata magnificens. The sequence goes on along the minus strand of WAAD01024173.1, from coordinate 121,694 downwards.
TTATGGAGGGCTTCCTCGATGATGTTCTGGAAGCTGCTCTAACCCTGCACAAACTCAGAATTGGCTACGCAGGGAAGCTGAGAGGTCTGTGCTCTGGTGAAAAGGAAACGGAAATCTTGTACAACAGGACAGTAAGTATCTTGTCCTGAGGACAGCGTGCTCTTGAAAGAATGTGACCGTGAGACACAACTCCAATTTAGTTTTTTCATCTGGTAAGGCAGTACAACAGAAGACAGCACCAGGACTGGGAGAACGTGGCCGAAATGGTGATTGCTGGAACAAGTACTGGAGCATCCATGCAGAACTAGGCAGTGCTTCCTACGGCACCCGAGCCGAGGTCCCGTACAGGACCCCCAGGAATCTGGGGCTTCCTACCCTGCCGCCACCGGCGCACATGCACATACACAGACTCACTCTGACTAAAAGTCCCGTGGAAATGCAGGAGCTCCTGAAAGACGAGGCCTCGGACCGCTCCGTTCTTGCCCCTCCGTCTTGCGGGGCACTGACGGAGTCCCCGTCCCACCCCTCCGACTGGGTGACAGGTGACACCCCGACTGACAAATTCAGCTTTCGCTCCCCTGTGAGACCTCGGACGCTGAGCCCGCGTCTGAGCTTCAGTCTTATTTATACACTGCCGCTGAGCTACCATGCTTGTGCCAGCGTAACAAGACGACTGACGGCGCAGTCCTATAAATACCAACCGCGCTGACCAGCTGCTATCCGCGTCACTAATTAGCGGCAAGTGCCTATTTACCCAAGACAGTTACATTCCTGTGCAGAAATGCCAGAGCCCTTTATTTCGAAAAACAGAAAGTCTTTTTCTTTCTCAGAGATTCTGCGTCTGCGGGCTGGNGGGCCCCCCGCCCCGACAGCGGGCTCAGGCTGCCTCTCCACCGCTGAGGCGGCCGACACCGCAAGGCAAAGGCCGTCCTTCCCGGACAGCGCTGGGCACGGGTCGGAAACGCCGTCCGAACGCCGTTTCTTCCCGCCCCGGCTGGTGCAGGCGGTGGGGAGCCCGGGGGACCGGTGCGGCC
>WAAD01024173.1:0-119857 GCA_013389945.1 Fregata magnificens | reverse complement strand
GGCCCGGCGCAAGCGAAACCTGCAGCCGGCCGTCCTGGCCGTGGGGGGCGGGCAGCGGCCGCCGCTTGGGGTTCAAAAGGCGGGTTTGGGGCGTTGACCCACGCACGCACCCGGTTATCGCAATTTGAACACCCGGTGGCCTGTAGCACTCACAGCTTCAGCTGCTTTCTTTTTTGCCTGTGAGAAGGTTCACTGAAAGCAAGGACCAGAGATTAAAAGTGGTATTTGAGCTGTAATGACTGAGTCTGGATCAGAAAAGAGTTTTGTGGTAAAAGACCAGCAGAGGGAAGGACCACGAGTGAGGGTGTGCTCAGAAGGAATCGCCTGTGGCCTGGGAACAGTCAGGAAAATGTGAGGAGAGGACGTTGAAAGTGGGAACGGGGTCATCTAGCTTCCTGGCTCAACTGGGTGGGAAACCTGTTAGAGCTGGGAGGCTGCTGCAAGACAGCGCGGCTGCAGAAGGGCTTTGGAAGGGGGGAAGCCGGCGTGAGCAGAGAGTTTCAGGTATGGGTGAGGAGAATGCTGGAGATGGATGTAATGGGATGCATGGAGGAGGACGAGGTAACAGGAGATTGAGGAGGCAAAACAGTGGAAGCAGGAGAGAAGGTGTAAAATTTAGGGAAAGATGAGATGAAGGGAACTGAGATTTGAAAATTGGAAATGTTCTCAGCAGAAACAGTCTTGACAGGGTTGTCACTTCTGTGTCCCCAGGTTTCATTAGCTTCAGGACACTGATAGTTGATTTCGTCATGAGCCTATAAGCATCTACAGTGTGCTATTGCTGGTGAGGAAAGGTGCTGACCAGAGACGCAGCCTTNTTGGTTTTTTTTTTTTTTTTTTTTTTTTTGACTTCATGATATGTAGGAGTTACAGCATATTAACGGCTGGTCAAACTCTCTGCAGGATTCATGGCAAAGGATGGTTTTAAGGAGGAATTTGAGGGTAGCTTGTAAAGCTACCACAGAGTTCAGGACACCAGAGAAGGAAGAACAGAGGCACCTATTTTAAAATCTTCCAAATGGGTGGTGGAGGTAGATCTCGGAGGGGGCTGAGCAATAGCGGTAGCTGAAGTCTCCATAATAAGGGAGGTGACGATAGTCTGCAAAGTCTTGGGAAATGAAGATGAGCAGCCTCAGGCTGCCATTGTGGAAAAGGAGGAACTGGCAGATGGGTGTTATGTCAGTGTAATGAGCTGGAAAAATGCACCACTGCAAAAGTGGTGTTCTGGTGGAGGTTAGCAGGGCGCTGTGCGGTGACTGTGCCCCTTCAGGCCAGAGGAAAGCATGTTGCAGCAATCACAGTGCAAGCTGACAGGGGCATGGGTGGGAGTTTTGGAAGCTTGTAAAAACCATATGGAGCCATTAAAGACTGAAGACCTAGAGGATGATCTACATTGAAGGTCATACACAGGTTACGGATAAAGATTAAGGAAGCAGGTACAAAGTATGTGTTCTTCTGGCAGGTGCAGTAGCATCCTGGACAGATTATCCCCATCAACTCCTTTTCAGAATTGCATTTGCTGAAAGCTGGTGTAGTTTTGCTGTTCTGTTGCTTTCTAGGCATAAGGCTGGATTTTGCCCGTTCTTCAGTAGTATTTGTTTCGGTTGGTAACTCTTAAAAATCAGATGAAATTGCATGGAGGCCTCATGTGGCTGTTGACAAAGCAAGATAATAGCCTTATATGTATTATTTCAGCTAATATGGAAAATCAGATTTTGGACTGAGATATATACTGAGATAAAATAGAGGTATTTGTGGTTGCATCTTCTTTATGAATGGAGAAAGAGTAAGTTTTCTCAAGTGGTGAATTAACTGGGTGATAGAACTGATGTCTTGTTCATTTGCGTATTAACAATGTGAACCTTTTAAAGACGAGTATTCTAGCAGATGCAGTAAGAAAAGGTTGTGAAGATGTAATTATAGGGAAAAAAAAAACAAGTCATGATCATAACAGGAATCATTTTAAGTAAGAAGGCCCATCAGAGGTATTAATACACACTAATTTTCAGATTAATTCCTGTGATCAGAATCTGAACCGATGCTGTGAAATAATAGAATTGAACTCTCAGATTCAAGGGCAGCTCTTCACAATCCTCAATGAAACATCTCGAGAAGGTAAATCAGTGCCTTGTCTTATTACTAACACATTTCACATGTGCCATCTTTTCAAACACTGGCTCTTTCTGTAAGTGTTCTCACAATTTCTTAATGTATGTATTTTCTTAGGCGGGCATTATGCAGGAGTGGAAACAATAAAAACTCGTCTCCTGCCATGGCTAGGGACTTGTTTTTCCTGTGCTACTTCAGGAAGGCTCTTTGAAACCAACCTCTCTCTCACTCAGGTATGTAGGACATTTATTTTAAGGGAATAGAACGGTGTGAATTTGTACCTGCAGGAGAACTTTAATGACTTTCTGTTAATAATAGCCTCCCTCCCTGATTTTGCTTAATGAAATACGTCCTTAGTTGCTAATGGAGACAACTATGAAGGCAACTATGCTATTTCTCTGCCTTGTCTTATGTTTCCTTTGAAAAGGGAATCAGAGGTCATTAAAGTTACTTTTGGCCTTCTAGGGCTTATGCTGGTTCACAACAATGAGTGACAATATGGAGGAATTTGCTTTGTAAGAGAAGCTATGTTCTTGTACTGCTTTCTTTTTCCAGGTAAAGAATTATGCTACTTTTACATTTGCAAAGACATCATAGAAGTATTTATACCATATCTTGATTAGTAAAAACCTAACACTATGTGAAAATACATGTGTAAACTGAAGGTGTGTATAAACTCCATGCATTTATGTGTGAGGTTCTTTTATTTTTTTGAAGAAAAATCTTTGTTTAGTGTCTGAGCATTACAATATCTCCAGAAGGGTTGGGGGAAAAAAAAACCTGCTCAGGTCCATCATGATACTACCACATGCCTGACTTGGTGTTTGGAGTTAGTATGTATTTGATGTTTACTGAAGGGGTTGTAGTACTAACAGTTTGGCAGGAAAGACAGATCTGCTGTGGCTTTATGCTTTGAAAGAAAATAAGAGTGTTGGTTGATGCAGACTAGGGGAAAATATTGAGGATCTTGAGATTTGGCAGTGATGTCTCCATGTTCTCTGACTTCTCATTTTTACACCTCTTCTGTCAAAATCTTTCACAATTAAAATAAGGACAAATGAAAAGTGATACCCCTTAAAAGTCAGATTCTAGTGTACTGCAGGAGTAGGGTTCTGCCAAAAAAAACCCCCAAAATGTAAAATTATGATGCTGTTAAATGACAGTACACCTGGTATACCAGTTATGGATTTGTTGTTGCACATGACATTCAAAATTTAAAGAAAGGCCTGCTGCACAGTTACTTATTTAATTCTGGTAGTGTCAGGCAAATCTATAGGTTGTTAAAGACAGAGCTGCATGTGTAGTAGTGTGCTTTCTGGAATGACAATAGTTGCCTCCTCTGTTCTAATAACTTTTTCTGTTATTTAGTGTACATGTATTCCCAAAAGCTTTACTTGACTTGGTGATATAGTCAGTCAGAAGTGACTGACTGGAGGGAAAAAAAAAAAAAAAAAAAAAACCACAAACCCCATGCAACACGTCTGCAAGAACACTTTGTTCAGATGATGTGTATACAGATAGTAAATCTGCATATACAGACCTTCCACATTCTCTATCATGAGGTGTAAATGAAGTGAATATTTTTCCTAATATAATTGGGTATTTGTTTTGTGTGCCTAGAAGGTATTGCTTATGTCTCTAGAACATATGCAATTGCTTTTGATTTCTGTTACTTTAGGAATGGTCTTTACTGAAATGTTTAGAAATACATCTGCTAATAATGCTATACTACATTGCTGAAGGATTCTGTAAGGTAGAACATTCAAGCAGTGTAATTTTGTATTTTGTTGTAGGATTCAATTGAGAAAGAGAGGCAGCTGAGAGAGCTAGCCAGCAATCAGACTTTTCAACTGCAAGAGCTGCAGGAAGAACTGACTTCAACTCGTCTACAGCTCAACCATGTGCAACAAGAGTAGGGGAATTAACTGTGATTCTTTTTGTTTGTTTTTTGTTTTTCAACAAACCATATATTTCTCTTGACATCTAAATACCGATGGAGATTTGTAAAGTGTTTCATTTTTGGCTTAATATCAGAGCTTCAAAGTACTTCTAGGCTCTGGATTGTCCATGTGTGTCCAAAGTGGGGTACAAATGATACAGTCATACTCGCATTCATAAATTGACCTGGTAGGTTTTGCTTCTGGCAGAGGATTTGGAAAACATGCCAGTATTCCAGACAAAAGGGTTTCGTATAGTGCATGACCATCCCAGTGGAATTATAGTCAATGAACTGTTACATGCTGAACAAACCTTGATTAAAAATAAATTGAGCAGCTATAGTGCAACACTTATTGAAGCACCTACAACATGTCATAATTGTTATATAGTCGGTATGTGAACACCTAAGAAGATCAAAACCGGCTGTGGGAAGATGGAGGAAAAGAGAGGGGCAGATTTTCCAACAAGTGACTACGACTGAACAGTTTTTGTGCAGTTGCATAAAACACATTTTGTGGAGCACTGTAGTCTCAAAATGACTTAATTGCTTCAGAAACAAATTTGTGCAGTTAGTGCCACTTCCAGGGCCATTTCAGAGGTAGCTCCAAGTGACAGACTGTTCTGTCAACACAATGAATGTTCACAGTACTTGGGTCAGTACAATAAGTGATACAATTTAATGCTCTTACTGAGCGATTCCAAGAATATCAAGTTCTCAGAACTGCAAACTGTATTAGCTAGATCAGAGGAAAAAGGTTCAATAGAATATTTCATCCTGTGTCCTAATCTTGCAGATATCTCCTGCTTTCATAGAACTGTAGAATCACAGAATGGTTTGGGTTGGAAGGGACCATCAAAGATCATCTAGTCCAACCCCTTTGGTGTTGACAGGGTCATCTTCCACTAGATTAGGTTGGTCAAAGGCCCGTCCAATCTGACCTTGAACACTTCCAGGGGTGAGGCACCCACAACTTCTCAGGGCAACCTGTTCCAGTGTCTCACTACCCTCATTGTAAAGAATTTCTTCCTTATATCCAATCTAAATCTTCTCTCTTTTAGTTTAAAACTATTACCGCTTGTCCTATCACTAGGACAAGGGTAAAAAGTAAAGTCTCTCTCCATCTTTCCCATAAGCCCTCTTTAAGTATTGAAAGGCTGCAATAAAGTCTCCCTGAAGCCTTTTCTTCTCAAGCTAGACAATCCCAACTCTGTCAGCCTTTCCTCATAGGAGAGGTGTTCAACCCTCTGATCTGAGGAGTCTGAATTTTTGTGGCCCTCCTCTGGACCTGCTCTAACAGATCCATGTCTGTCTTGTACTGGGGACCCCAGACCTGGATGCCCCTCCAGGTGGGGTCTCATGAAAGGGGAGTAGAGGGGGAGAATCACCTCCCTTGACCTGCTGGCCATACTTCTTTTTATGCAGACCAGGCTATGGTTGGCTTTTTGAACTGCAAATGCACATTGCCAGCTCATTTCTAGTTTTTCATCTACCACTATCTCCAAGACCTTCTCTACAGGGCTGCTCTTAATCCATTTTTTTTCCCCCAGTCTGTACTGATAATGGTGATTGCCCTGAGCCAGGTGTATCACCTTCCACTTGGCCTTGTTGAACTTCATGAGATTCACATGGGCCCTCTCCTCAAGCCTATTAAGGTCCCTCTGGATGGCATCTGTTCCCTCAAGAGTATCAACTGCACCACTCAGCTTGGTATCATCCACAAACTTGCTGAGGGTGCACTCAATCCTGCTGTCAATGTCATTAATAAAGATACTGAACAGTACCAGTCCCAATACAGACCCCTGAGGGACACTGCTTGTCACTGATCTCCATTTGGACATTGAGCTGTTGACTACAACTCTTTGGGCACAGCTATCCAGCCAATTTCTTATCCATCTGTGGTGGATTGACCCTGGCTGGATGCCAGGTGCCCACCAAAGCTGCTCTATTGCTCCCCCTCCTCAATTGGACAGGGGAGAGAAAATGTAACAAAAGGCTCATGGGTCGAGATAAGGACAGGGAGAGATCGCTCAGCAGTTACTGTCACTGGCAGAACAGGCTCAACTTGGGGAAATCAGCTTAATTTATTATCAATCCAATCAGAGTAGGGTAAGGAGAAATAAACCCAAGTCTTAAAACACCTTCCCTCCAGCCCTCCCTTCTTCCCGGGCTTCACTTCACTCCCAGTTATTCTCTATCTCCTCCCCCTGAGCGGCACAGGGGGATGGGGAGTGGGGGTTGCAGTCAGTTCATCACACATTGTCTCTGCCACTCCTTCCTCCTCAGGGGGAGGGCTCCTCACACTCTTCCCCTGCTCCAGCGTGGGGTCCCTCCCACGGGAGACAGTCCTCCACGAACTTCTCCAACGTGAGTCCTTCCCACGGGCTACAGTTCTTCACAAACTACTCCAACGTGGGTCCTTTCCGCGGAGTGTGGTCCTTCAGGAACAGACCACTCCAGCGTGGGTCCGCTGCAGGGTCACAAGTCCTGCCAGCAAACCTGCTTTGTTGTGGGCTCCTCTCTGCATGGGTCCGCAAGGTCCTGCCAGGAGCCTGCTCCAGCGCGGGCTTCCCATGGGGTCACGGCCTCCTTTGGGCATCCACCCGCTCCAGCGTGGGGCCCTCCTCAGGCTGCAGGTGAATATCTGCTCCACCATGGACCTCCATGGGCAGCAGGTGGATATCTGCTCCGCCATGGACCTCCATGGGCTGCAGGAGGACAGCCTGCCTCACCATTGTCTTCACCGTGGGCTGCAGGGGAATCTCTGCTCCAGCACCTGGAGCACCTCCTCCCCCTCCTTCTTCACTGACCTTGGTGTCTGCAAAAGTTGTTCCTCTCACATGTTCTCACTCGTCTCTCCAGCTGCAACTGTGCAGTTTTTTTGTCCCCCCTTCTTAGATATGTTATCCCAGATGTGCTACCACTGTCGCTGATGGGCTCGGCCTTGGCCAGCGGCGGGTCTGTTTTGGAGCTGGCTGGCATTGGCTCTATCAGACATGGGGGAGGCTTCTAGGAGCTCCTCACAGAAGCCGCCCCTGTAGCCCCCTCTGCTACCAACACCTTGCCACGCAAACCCAATACACCATCAAATCCATCTCTCTCCAATTTAGAGACAAGGATGTTGTGTGGGACCATGTCAAAAGCCTTACAGAAGACAAGGGAGATGACATCAGTTGCTCTTCTCTTATTTACCAACGCATATTAATATCTGTTATATCTCATCTTGGACGAATGCAGGCATTCTCATTTTTCACTGTCAAAAAAGTCTCTCAGTCAACTCTGAGTGAGTTAAAGATCAGTGCATCCCCTTGAAAAGAAGCTAAGAGGACAAAAAAAGTCTTGTGATCTCGCAGTATACATTAAATATGAGAAGTGACAAAGTGGGACAGAGAAGGACCCTGCAATGTTTGGAAGAAGAGAGAGGTTTTTTGTTCTTGGCATTTCAACTGGCTTGCCGAAATTAGGTAATCTTGCAAAATAATTCCAGTCTGGAAGGTTTAATGAGCAAAGGAGTTGTTTTCTGTAGATATTTCTAACTATAGAGAAGAGTTATGGAAGATTGGTGGATCTTTTTAACGTACAAACCTGAAGGGAGGGTGTAAAGAACAGAGCCAGGCTATTTCCAGTGGTGCCCAGTGACAGGACCAGAGGCAGCGAGCACAAACTGAAACACAGGAGGTTCCTTCTGAACATCAGGAAACCCTTTTTTACTGTGAGGGTGACGGAGCACTGGCACAGGTTGCCCAGGGAGGTTGTGAAGTCTCCATCCTTGGAGATATTAAAAAGCTGTCTGGATGTGGTCCTGGGCAACTGGCTCTAAGTGGCTCTGCTTGAGCAGGGGCATTGGACCAGATGACCCCCAGAGGTCCCTTCCACCCTCAACCATTCTGTGGTTCAGGTGTATATATAAAGGTTGGTTTAAGGGTGAGGCATTTCATCCTATGCCGCTGTGTGGATAGAAAGAGGTTATTTGATGAGCTGGAGAAAAGTGTTGGATGGTCGAGGTGAGAAGTACAAGGAGTGTTATTCACTAATACAGATTGGAGTGAGTGTGTGGCAGTTTGTAGTACAAGAAAAAGTCATTTTGGGCTAGCTCCTGGAAGAAGTGGGAAATCAGTGGTAAAGCTTTTGTACAGTTTTGTGGGTTGCATTTCTCTGTGCAGTCACGTCAGAGAGGTATTGGCTATGGTTTGCAAAGGTAGAAGTCTGGAAGGTGGAGAGTTGGGAAGAGGTAGTTCAAGCAGAGATAAAGTCATGCGTGAAAGTTTCAGAACTGATCCTTTCAAGGTGATGCAGTACGGAGTCATGTTTGTGTAGTTATTGGCGGGCAGGAGAAAGAGAATTCATGTCCCAAGATACCCTATCTATGGACAGTGAAGTCATTCTGAATGCTGTAAATTGTTGAAATCAATGGAGAAACTGGAATTGAGTCTTAATGAAAATAATTGGTCGTAGCAAAATAATTCTGTTACTGCATAGTCAGATATGACTTTTTATAAGCTATTTGTGTGCTGATAGTCTGCACAAAGCCCACTGTGATTGTTTTCATATGTTAAATTGGTATGGACTTGGTCTGCTTAAACAGTCAGTTTGTCGTATGAAATTCTCTGGTAGAATCTCTGCCTTTACCATGAAGGTTATTAATTTTTCTTGCAGTCTGGCAAAAACCCAGTTGGCTCTTGAAGACACAAAGACCAAATCAGCCACTACTCTTTTGGCAGCAGAAGACGAAATTGTTCAGCTAAAAGCAGCGTAAGAAAAATTGAATCTTGGGGTATTTGTGGCAGAAACTCAGCATGCAGAGACACAGTCTGTCATTTACCTGAGCAGGTTCTGTTTATTCTACACTGTCCTATGCTATAGCAAAAAATAGGTCTAGCTCGTTAACATCCTGTAGCTTTGTTTCTTGGTGTTATACAGAGAGAATTAGCATAAGTAGATCCATGTGAGAAGAGCCCTTATGGCTGAACTTCTATCCTTTTTTCTTTAGGATAGAGGAAGGATTACTTTGAAACTAGCAGCTTGATAGCATTTGAATCTTGTTAAGTAGGAGAGAACCATATTCTGAATATAGCTGGAAACTGTTATTTGCAATTTGCTATGATGCTCTTGGAAGTACCGTGTGTGTTAAATAAAAGACACTTCAGTCTGTCAATCTTGAGATAAAGTTCTTTGTACGGCTTTTTCTTTTAGACCATTTTTGTCAAATCCTTTTGCCTGTCTGCACAGAAGTAATGGCTATTGGTAATGTTGACATCTCTGGTTTAAAAATATTTTTTGAGTTTCTAAGTGTGTTGGTCACATCTGGGAAGTTAACCTGGATCAGTAAGGGTGCAACTGGGGGACCTACCTTTCCATTTCAATACAGGGGTCCTTAAAACTTATTTCCTTTTGTGGCTTGACCTACAGGCAGTTCTAGAAGCAGTAATAATTCTTCACTGTTATGAAATGTAGCCCATTTCTCTTTGGTTTGGTTTGGTGTTTTTGTGTGTGTGTGTTTATATTATCAGAAAAGAATACAAAGGTAATTGAAATTAATTCCAACAGCATGTGAATTCTTGTGATAACTGACACTTCAACAACAGAAATATAGTCATACTTGTTAAATAAATGCTTGCAGCCTTTCAGTTAAATAACATTGCTGCTCTTAAAAATGGAGGAAACTTGACTTTGTTGCTTACACTGTAGGACAGGATGTAACTGTCCACAAGTTTATCTTTCCTTTCTGAGAGGATGAGCTACTCCTGACAAAGATAAGCAAACAAAAAAACCTCAGGCCATTAGGGTTTCTACTTCCAATATCAAGTTGAATATCACTTGTTCTTCTCTGGATGTTTATCATTGCTTCTAGAATGTTAATTGTCAGATTTCACCCATGGACTTTCGTAGGAAGCGTGGATCACTTTGGATTTTAATTTTTTGGATGGCTACCTGGGGTATAAACTCATATTCCCATAAAATGGACTCTTTTGATTTGTTGGGTGAAAAGTAGCTCCTATAACTCCTTGATTCTCAGATACAACCTGACTTCTGTCTTCCCAATTAAAACTGCTTTAGTAGGGAATAAAGCATCTCACAATTCCCATGTGTAGGTCTTAATGCAGACTGGACAGAAATTCATGTTGCCATCTGTACTAATGACAGAAGAATAAAACATTCCTGTCTTCCCGTGAATTCAGGAATTCTGTAATCTCCACACACTTACAGCTCATGTTTGCTCTCAGTTTAGTTGGCACTCTACATTTGCATCTTCTGCCTGGGTGTTCAACTTTTGATTGAAGCAAAGGTGCTATTTTTCATGTTCTGTGAATCATCTTTTCAAAATTTGAACCCTTTTAGTTGGGTGAAATCACCTGCCTGTCAAAACCAGAATCCTTCTAAAAGTAGAGGAAGTGAGGTCAGGACTGATCTGTGACACTTGGGGCAGGATTTTTTTTTTTACACAAGGAACAGTTTGCCAGGAGTGTCCTTGGCATCTTTGTCTGTAAACTTGTTTTTTGAGACTTTTGGAATAGCTAATGATCTCATTCCTTTTGTCTATAGTCTGTCTGTCTCGCATAATTAAAGCATGTTTTACAAGACATCTTTGTCTCCTGGGCTGTTAGAGCAAATGTGGTCTGGACTCAATGTAATTAAATTCTATAGCCAGTATAAGCTTTTGTTATATCAAGACATTAATTATAACAGGATTTAGATATTTGCTGCAGAATTATGAAGGAAAATACATTTTTTTTAAAGGAATAATGATCAACATTTAAAAGTAGTTGGAAGTTCTTCAGGGGAAGACAAAAAATAAAGTGTACTAAAACCTGTTGTTATATGCAGACTGAACAAAATCCTGTTACTACTATTATAAATGGAAGCTTACTACTAGGGTGCTTAGACTTGTGCCAAGGTCTAATCAAACTTAACAAAACCAGATGACTCACTTTGAAGTAAATGAGGTCGAGAGGTCTTTTCTTTCTTGATCTGCTGTATGGAGGACCTGTTATATAGATTGGCAGGAAGAAGTTTTGATAAACATGGTTGTAATTAATAACAGCTAATATGGTAGCTTGAATCAGTTACCTCAAGACCTTGTAGTGTCGCTGGTGCAGGGGGCTCTTAAAAATAGGTTAAACATGGCCAAAAATTACATAGGTGGAGTTGTTCTTGCCTTGAATTTCAAGGCAATCTGACTGAATGAGTTGGGCTTAGCCCAAGGACTGGGAGAACTGTGACGGACTTTATCGTAAATGCATTGTTTGAAAATGGAGAGTAGCAGTGGGCTTCTTTATCCAAACAGCATTAAGCAGATACTTGACACAAATTCTCAAGGCTGTTGTATTTTCTTCTGAGAAACTGCTTGAAGGTGTCTATTTTATTTTTAAATGGTTAGATTGTGGAGTTTAAAACACTAGTTAGAGCCTTAAAATAAAAATGGGTTATAAAAACTGTTCTGATTTTTCCAAGAGCTATATTTTGCCTTGTTTGTTCCCATTTTTTTTTTTTTGTAGCATCTACATCTCTTTAACCTTAACAGAAAGATGATAATACTCTCTTCATTTCAGATTTAACATTTAGCAGTAGAGTGAATGAACAATGAAACAGGGGAAACTCTGAATACTGCATAGATTTAATTAACATGGAAAGGATTAGTGTTAAGGCTTACAAAAGTCAGCACTGGTGATTCATAAATGTGTCTGTCTTAAAGTTGTTTTTTTCCTTTTGGTATTTAGTTTTTCTTACAAAGAAAGAAACATTCATTTTCAGTGGTGGTTTTTATGTTTGTGACTTACCATGTGACTTGTGATAAACAATGAAAGATGCAGCTATTTCTGCTGGTTTCGGTCTGTCATGTGCTCTCCTGTTCCCCCCAGCTGATAAAGGCAGACCAATAATTAAGCATCTGTTTGTATTTGTAATCATTATCTGCGATCATGATGAAGCTTTGTGAATCTCACAGCAGTCAGATAAAGACCATCAAAAATTGCTTTGAAACTTTCTGAAAAATCCCCATGTGAATAGGGGTAAATAACAAAAAGAAAATAATACAGTAGTGAAATGATTACTTTTTATTCTTTCTGTTGGATAGTTATTAACACTGCATTGTCTATCATGGCAATTTAAGGAAAGCCTGATTAGTGTGTTGTATATTATATAGGGGGATTTTTTACCTTTTTTTTTTTTTTTGGTACATAATGATTTTCCCCCATCTCTATCTCTAGAACTCGTCTTCCCAAATCTACTTTCCTTTCCCAGTTGTTCTTTTTATTAGAATTATTTAGCCCTCTTTTACTACTATTCTGCTAGAATTCCTTGCTGGAGGAGCTGACTAAGGATGTCCATGGGATTGTAATAGTATCTGCAGCTTTTCCTAGCCAGGTTAGAAGGACAGTCTTTCCTCTTAGCAGATGCACTGGCCTTATTTCTTGTGGTCCTCTCAGTCAGCCTGCTCCTTAGAAAGTCCGAACAGGAAGCTTGTCAGTTGATAGGTGTTACAGCTTTCATCGGTTCAGATCCTCAAAATCTCACCAGGGTCCTTCAGTAAAGAAAAGGAAGGACAGACTGAATGCCTCCAAAATGAATAGAAAGCATCCTTTTTTTTTTAATTTTTTTTTTTCCTTTTGGCAAGAGGAAAACAACAGCAATATCTGTGTTAGGAGAGAAAGCAGAGATTTTGGGATACTTTCTAACATTAAGTAAGAGTAAAGGACAGAAGATAAACTTGCTTAACTGGTTGTCTGCCAATGTTTAAGAAACACTGCTTCTCTTGGGGAGAGCAGGAGAGGAATCATTAGCTTTTGATAGTGCTTGAATAACATCATTGGTGATATCCTTTGACTGACTAATATATTCCAGCAAAGAAAAGAACCTGAGGACCTGATATAAGAAAATACCTAGAGTCTTAAACTGTAGGAAAGAAAACTGAGCTGTTTAGTTAACATCTTAAATATGAGAAAGAAACCAGTTTCTTTCTTAGACCTCAGTGTCTGAGCTAGTGCAAGGACACCAAAGGTTAACCAGGGATCTCTCCTGTAACTTAAAGTGTAGTGTATCCAGTCTCCTGCCACAGTACACTTTTACATTTTAAAATGTAATTAAGAGTATGCTTTGGAGTATGCTTTTTTAAACTCTTGATTTCCCTGCTTTTCAGCATAAGGAGCTTGCTTAATATTTCTCCTCTTTTTCTGTTCTTTTTGTTTGATGATGAGGATTAATTGATAGATGGTTTGTATTGGTAGAAGGACATCGTGTGACTGACTTTATTCTGTGTGGTTAAGTCTGAAGACTTCCCGTGCCCAAGAGAAGGATGCCCTGAGGAAGTTAGATCGTCTGAATGACTATGAGCAGCAGATTCAAATACTGCGGGATGAGATTTCTATCCTGGATGCCCAAAAGTCTGTTCTCCAGAGCAGGTAGAGGCATTATTCAGAGAAGTCACTGAATCAGAGAAATTGGTCCTGTTAAGTAGCATGAATTCCCTCCTCATTTTAAATTGAAGTATAAACAAAAGCTGAGCTTTTGTACTTTGTTAAGAAGGAACATAAACTCTTTATGTTCTTTCTAAACTCTTTACTTGATTTCTCCTAGTGCCCAAATGTTTTAATTTCAGGCAGCTATGTTAAGTTTCTGGCAAAACAGCAAAGAGAGCAGCTTTACGAAATACATTGAGAGCAACTGTATGGGATAAAAAGAGATGGTTATGTTTTTTTATTTATAAGTCCTCTTTGAATACTGTACCATTACAGGGCAGAACTTGTTATATTCTAACTTGTTTGACTTTACGACTCTTCAGTGGTACTGAAAGAGGAACAAATCTCCGAAGTATTACTAGTTAGAGGTGTGTTTCCCCAGAACAAAGTGCTTGGCTGTACACACTTTAGGAATTACTTTATTGTTCAGGCTCTAGCCCATGAAATATATTGACACAAATTCCTTCATATTAGACTAATCAGCTGTAGCTTTACTTCTTTAATTATGTTGGCTCAAAATCTCAGCCTACCCTGGTAATAATTAAATTGACACAAAACTGTGCACTAGGCAAAAGTATCTGAGGATGGTGAAGTGACCTCATGCTTCTTTACATGTCTGTCATAGGCTTGCACGGAGCCGCTCTCCTTCCCCAAGGCACAGTGAGAGCAAGTCACCTAGTCCACTTCCCCTGAGGAGCTGCTCACCTGGCCGAGCCAGACGTACAAATGCTTCACGTCGCGCCTGCCTGGTGGCTCGCTTTGGTGACATTTATGCTCAAGAACGCTTGGATGCAGAGACCCTTTTGAGAACATACATCAGTGACACGGAGATGGTGCAGAGGATAATATACATTGCAGCTGTGGTAAGAAAAAAAAATATTTCTTGTGTTTTATAGTGTTTTATAAAGCCAGAAGTGTTTTATAAAAATATTATGGCTGGATTGGATTAAATTATGTGTAAATTAGCATTTCTGTGAAGTGCTGAGAAGAAAACTTCTCTTTTTTTCCCTTTTGATTTTTCTTTCTTTCCCTCATGCTTTTACACTGAACTCTCAATTTAGTGTCCTTTTCCAACTGTCCGGTCCTAACATTAGAACAGGGTCAGTGATCTACAGTACAGGTGCTAAAAGGGGCGCATAAGAAGACTGAATGGCTCTGAAAGGTAGATGATTCCTGCACTAAACAACACCGCCTCATTTAGATGAATTCTTTTGAGAATACTACACTTTTGAAAGCTAAAAAACTTTCCATATCATGCTTCCCTCTTGCCTGTAGCTACGTGCTTTTCTAGTTTTATTGGGTCCCTTGAAATTACCTAGATACCTCATGTCTGCTATGAGCTTAGTCTGAAGAAATTTGTTTTCATTTTCTGTACTTAATCTTCTTTTCTATAAAATTGATGTAGTACCTACCTGTGTCAGAGAGGCAGTGTGTCTCTTCATGTGTGTGATCCTAAGCACATTTAACTTACTGAAGTTTTTTTCCCACAACTGTCATTCAGCTTACACTCTCCAATTCAACCTTTCTTCCCAACAGATAAGAGGTGCTCCTGTCTGACATGTTAGGCTGTGGCACATAAAATGCTATTAGTGAATTCTGCTCTTGATATCTTTGAATGTGATTCCATTGACCGTGGATGTGTGATGGAATCCTACATAAAAATAGAAGGTTAGGTGGGAAGCTTTTCAATCCTGTCTTCTGCAAATAAATCACACTTGATTTAGTCAGAGAAGTCCTCCCAGATAAGTACTATTTTTAACCTTCACTTTTACAGCAGCATTTTGTATTCCTCCTTACAATGATGATACTGTGTTAAGTTCATCCTCTCAGATATTTGATAAAAAATTAATCTCAGTCTCCTGGATTTAACTAGATGTGCTTTGTGTTTGCAGGAGTCTTTTCATGCAGCAAAGATGGCCTACAGACAGTTCAAAATACGTGTAAGAGAGACTCTGTCTCTAGGCCACTCAGGGCTTGAGTCACTTGAAGACACTGTCCTGGATTATATAGTTCGCCATGAGGATCTGTATGACGTTCAAGCCAGTGTCAATGTAAGTCAAGGGCAGTGGGGAAATGACGTGTTGATCCATTTCAGTACCTAATAAATTTGGAGTGTGTAAACTACAAATGTTCTGTAACCTGAAGAAGGAAAAAAGTTTATGGCATGGATTTTATGTCTTGTAGCAGTTTATTTTCCAAAATAATATTGTGGTATGGCCCAGTAATCACTTGTTTTATTTGCCTGTGACTAGAATGTCTCTGTCTGCCAGAGTAATATTTTTGGCAAGCTACAGTGTAACTGTCTTAATCAAATAAATTTAAGATAAATTTCATATTTTTCTTAAATTCTGTGCTCTACCGAAAAACTGCATCTCCCTCCTAAGATTGATGTCAATGATGTAGCTCATGCTTTATTTCTAAAATAACAGCACATTCTTTCTGAAGCTAATATTTTCTGGAATAGCCTAAGACAACATTGCTGGGAGCTACTTATACTGACTTTTAAATGTAGAAAGATGAGAGGCATGTTTAGGAGGGATTTCCATACTTGCCCATGAATAAAATTGTTAGTGAACTCCAATTACTCAATTGTGTTTGTTTTCAGGAAGTAATTCGCTCTATGAACATCAACCCAAAGATTTCATTTCCACCAGAAATTGATTTCATTGTGATCAGTACTTTGATTCGAGAGTTGTGCCGCGTGGCTTTTTCAATGCAGACACTCATTCCTCCTCTTGATATTGCCTTTGGTACTGATGGAGAACTTTTCAGTGAGACCAAGTAAGAACTCTTTATTTTCAGTCAGATTCCTACTGTTGAAAAAATCCATCAGGTTGTATAGTCTACTTCTTTCCTAATTAATATAAAGGTTTAAGATTGATGCTAAATATTAATTTGGGGCAAATATTCCTCGTCTGTAGTGAATTTGGTATGTCTTTAAGGTTTATGATGGTATATAAACGCCAGGATGTAGACCCATGTTAATAGCTTTTTTTAATGAACAGCAGAGCAATTTTCTGGATAAACTTCAGTCTCCAGAGCATATTTAATTTATCCTTTAAGAGGAAAATTATCATCAGCTTTCCTTTCCTTGTTTAGTCTCTATCTGTCTCCAGCGTTTATAAAATGTGTGCATCTTTGTTCCTCCTTTCTGGCCCGTTTTGTAAAAGTCATACTTGCTGAGATCTGGCAGTTGGTGCCTGATACCAGGATCATCAACGTGTGCTGTGGCCTCCAGGCTGTGGCTGCTGTACAGCATATGGATCTTAATACACTCCCATCTCTTCTGGTTTAGAGCTGAGCAAAGAACTGTAGGGTACTTCCATGCCTTCAAGAAAACTAATGGGATTGATAGCTCCAAAACAATTGCTCTCAAAAGTGAGAAAAGCCACACCAATAAGGAGGTTTCTAATAATAATTTGAAATAGAATGGAACCCAAATGGGGAAGAGTTTGAGAAGCCAAGGAGACAAATAGAGAAGTAGCCCTTCAACAGGAGAGTGCAAAGTCATATATGACTACTTAATGATGCTGTCCAAATATGGGCAGTTAGCTTTTTGATACCCAAAGCCACTGGCTGAATTAAGAAGGCAGCAATGCCATGGTATAGTCTTGGGATGCTTTCTCCACCTACTTGATGTGTGTGGCCTTCAAAAAACAGGCGTAATGTGTTTATTAGTGTTGCTGCAGGAGACATATATACACACATCTATCCATTTATATAGATAAATATGTGGTGCATACATGTTTACATGTATAGCATATATATGTGGTACACAGAGATGGAGCAAAATTTGTAGAGATTAAAATAGCTCTGTTAGTTATGTGTGATAGCATTCTATAAAAGGGCTGGCCAAACCTCATCATACCCTGTACCTTCCTCTATCTATATCTATCTATACTAATGTATAGATGCATTGCTATTTTTAATTTTGGTTATTTAGTATTTGTTTTGACTTTGAATCCACAAAACCAGACATGTATTATCCAGCCAATATTGCAGACTTAGGGAGGTAATACATATCTGGTATGTTAATACAGACCTTCAGAATAATTTTTCTTCCTGAAAAATCACTGTTTCATTATCAGTATCTGAGGATCTTGCTAATAAAATTGCCTCTTATGCCTCATAAGATACTAGGATGTAACTTTATAGTTGAGATAGAGTATTTCTGTAATATCCTTTATAGATGTCTTGTTTTAGCAAGATACTTCAGGAAGATGGGATGACTATGCCTGCCAAAATGCTGCTCAGGAGATTTAATTTGTCAGTGGACCCGAGGACCCTGGCTTGTGACGGGCTTATGCGAGAATATGGTCTAGTGGCCTTCTGAAGTGTGAGATGGCTTTATTGGAGTGTCTCTCAGTATAAGTAGACAGCATATTCTGTTAAGTCTGTCTTACAAATGCATTTCTTTTACAGGTTCACTTAAAGAATACTTATTTTTGTGATATGGAAATATTGTCAAGAAAGATGTTTATGAGCTGTAACTAGTATTCTGCTTTTTATCAACATTGATGGCTTGAAGCATCATATTTATCTTTTGGCGCTTACATGCAGACATTTCTTTTACTCTGTTTCAACAGGTACCATCGTAGTTTTGACTCTGATTTCACAGCTGCCTTGGTGGCCTATCACGTGTGGCCTGCTCTGATGGAAAATGATGTTGTAATTGTGAAGGGAGAGGCAGTCACAAGAAGAGGAGCTCTGGTACGTACCTTTGTTAAGGAACATGTTAAGGGAAGTCATTGGATTTAAACACTGTTTTAAAATTGAAAAAGATAAATTCTTGATTGTTCCCTATATGGCTGGAGTTGTGTATATCAAATATCAGGTAGGTTTTAGTTTCTCATCCTGTATTTAGGATTAATAGTTCCATTTGCCTTAATGTATTCATTATGCAGAAGTATGTGTCACGGAAGGAGTGTGAGTGCACTTCACTCATAAGAGAGAAGCAAAATATATTTTATTGGTATAAAGTAGTGAGTTAACAAGGTTCTATAGTAAATGTAAATGCGACAGTGATTTAACAAGATTCGATGGCAAGGTACACTTGGTTATTTACTGCATAGAGGACAGGGTCAGACAAAACTGTCAGGGAGACCCTCCCGTTGAGTCATGAGGTTCAGAAAGGATCCCCCTGCTTTCTAAACTCCTTCTCAGAGAGGAGTCTAGGGGCGGCTAGATCCAATCCGAGTCCCAGACTTGGTCAACAGTTTATGTCTAAAGGATTATATATACGCAATCAATCCTTTATATCACTTAGCTAAGATTTCAAAGTTTAGCATGCTATCAGTCACTTACCGAGGATCTGTTACGGCAAGGAATCTCTCAACCTCGAGGAGTAACCTTGAGAGGCGTCCCTACTCAAGGGGGGATCCTGGCATGCAGCCCGCTGCTGTGCAGGAGAGCTCCAAGGGCTCTCGGGCTGTTCACTATTTATGGGTGTGTAAGATAATTAACTCATAGTCATGTTTGTATACCGACCCCAGGTCCCAGCCTCTTCACTGTGATTAGGTGGGCATGCTGCACAATAGCCCTTGACTATTGTGTTGGTATGTGCCTCCCAAATCCACTTTGAAATGTTGCAGTCAGACATGTCTATTACCACTGCCACTGATGGTTATGGCTGGAGCAGGATAACGGGAGATAGGGGTCGGGTTCGGGGTGGGGCCAGGGGGAGCACACCGTCACAGTGTGATTGTTGGCAGAACCTGTTCTAAGGAGAAAGTTTACTGTGTTTAGTCTCTGTCCTCAAGCCTTGTCTCCAGCATGGCAAGTCTGCTTGCCAACTCTGTCTATTAAATGCCCTCCCTCAAAAGAGGTTTGTCAAACTCTTCTCTTGTAGTGGTCTCGCAGAAGTAGAAGTAGAAGCAGAAGCCGCAGCCGTAGCACCAGTCCTCTTCTATCTCATCATGTAAGCCCCAGCTGAATGCCTGTAGTACAAACAGCATCGAGTATTTTAAACTCAGAATGTGGGCAACCTTTGAAAAATGCTGATGTGCCACATGTACATTTTAACATTGGGAATAAATGCCTTTGCTGGGTCTGGAAAGAGGTGAAGCTGAACTGACAGGTAGTTATTGCCTGGTGTAATTCTCAGTGGAGATACTGTATGAGAAGTAGATCACGGTTCAATTCTCAGAAGTGTCAACTGTGGATCTCAGAATACTTTCCCTCTACTCCCCCTTGCTTCAGTACCCTTCTGAATAACTAAGCGCATCATCTGGAAGTGTTTTAGTCATCTTGCAGTACATATACAGCATGTGGTCCCTGCCTTCTGGAATTAGTGATCCAAATTTACCCTCTAATGCCTCAAAGGAGCAGAAAATCAGTGTCATGGGTGAGCAGGAGGGGAAGAAGTGAGGTGGTACTAATAAGATGTGAAACCTTAGCAGAGTTCTGCTTATGGTATAGTTACACAATATTTTTAATTATTTCTGTAAAAATAGTGTATTTTTCTAATTGTTAGCCCATCTCATTAAAGTGACGTAGGTGCCCTCAACTTAAAATGTGAATATTGAAAATGAGAGAGGCTTTGGGTAAGACTCACTTTTTGTGTGTGTGTGCAGGGTGTGAAAGAGAAACTAGAAAGCTGTTGAATTTGACTTTGTAGCAGTGGAGCTGCACTGATAGAGTAATGTGCAAATTTTCTGAATGTTGATGGGTCCCCAGGTGCTTTTCTTGGGTACAGTTCTTTAGAACACCCGAGTTTCCTTTTCTGTTTGTCTTGCAGTTGTCTCGAAGCCGCAGTCCTTCACCACTGAGGAGTGGAAGCCCAAGTAAGTGGGCATACTAGTTCATAATGACTCATGGTTTTCACATTAAGCTCTTGAACGACTGAGCAAGGAGACACAATAACATGCTGGAGGTCTTTGACTCTGAAATACTTGTCCAAGTCTTATTTTTAAAGTGGGTAACCCCTTTCTTTTCTGTGTGTGGAAAAAGGCTGAAATTTCTGACTTGGAGGAGAGCTTGTTTTTCACTCTACTCAGACCACTGTCATGAGTGCTCTCTGCTGGTTGCCTTTGTTGTGGCCAGTTCTACAGTAAGTAAAACTTGTTCTCCTCCCCACATGAGAGACAGTTAGCTGCAGGCCTGCTGGCTCCATGCCTTTCAAAATCCAAAGAGATAGCTAGGTGGGGACAGTGAAGTGAGGGATTTCAAACAGTATGAACGTGTGCCCATCTTGAAGCCAAGCCAATTTAGAGATTTAGAAAAAAATAGTTGTACTGAAATGTGTCTTTTTCTTCAATAGGACGTTAACTGAACATGTTCCTGTGATTCAGTACATCTGGATCCAACAACTTCACTGGTGCCTCTTCTCTTCAAGAATACCTCAAATCTCGCAATAATGTGAATGGCAATTGTCACTCCAAATGGAGTTTGTGTTCAGTGTGGCTTTTAGAATTATAGAAGGCTTATTTATAATTTTAGAAACTAATGCAACCCTTCTGATTAAAAAAAAAAAAAAAAGTGCATGCAATACAGGATCATACTCGTTTAGCAAAATTTGCAGAGCACCGAGGAATCCATGCTGTAATCCTGCAGATGGAGATAGAATTATTGCATCTAGAATGTTTTCCACAGATACCAAATGATGCAGTTTATCTTGATAGGATGTTTCATATAACCTAAATGGTGAATGTTGCAGAATGTGAGGTTAGCTGTTACTTGAAAACAATTTCATTAATTGGTGCTTACTTACAATTTTAGAAAACAGCAATAATCTTAGGATGTGCCCATCTCACACAGCATCCTTTTAAATGCATCCTTGCGGTAAGCTGAATTTTCTAACTACAATGCAAAAGTTGCGCAGAACAGTCATAAACTACCAATGCTCCAGCAATCCCCAGGACTTTATTGACATTTACTTATGAAAGCACTGGTGTGTGCTTTAGCAAGGCAGTAATAGTCCTTGTTAAATTCATTGTTACTTAGAAATGAACATCATAAAAAATTAGTAGTTTGGAACTTAAAATGTTTTGAAAAGTGCCACTGACTATTTGTAGGCTTGAAATATTTGCTTGAGGTGGCCTATTTGGTATCACTTTCAACGGGATTTCATCCCAGACTGATAGATTAGTAATTCTTGTGAACACAGTGAAAAAAACGTGTCCAGTTACCTCTTACTGTGGGCATTTATTACGTTTTAAGTTTAAAAATTAGAGGCCTGAAGAGATTTTATTCTGGCACTTTAAATAGTTTGTCCCCCTTGTAAATGTTTATTTTAATATCAGCATTTTTGTTTTCGAGAGAACTGATACTGTCTTTCTCTCAGAACCTCATCTGTAAGGCCAGCCTTAAATACAAGCCACACAAGTGACTGCTTGGGGCCTTGTGCTTTTACAAAGAAACATAGGATTTGTCATGTTAATGTGTAATTCACCAACTCCACTGTCTCATTCCAGTCAATACCTGATGCTTCAAAGGTATGTGGTACTTTCCCCAAATTAATCTCCACAATTTTGGAATATAAAGAATCAGAAGGAGGAAAAATTCCTTTCTGCCTCCTCTTTTAATCAGCCTGTGCCCCGGAACATGACATTTCATTAGTACTACTGTAATAACATGAGCAAAAATATTTTTATTAGTTCTGAAACTATTTAGTAATTGAAATTAAGTTACAGGAGCAAATTTTGTGATCCCTTTCCAGGGATCTTACACAGATTTAAACATCCATGCTCTTTCTCTCTACTTCTTGTGTGGCTTAAGACTTTGGCACAAGGCTCTTTGGCACAGGATCAGATTTCAGGCAGACTTTAGCATTGGTCCCCATGAGCCATGAATCAGCTGTGACTCTAGTTACACAGATGCATTTTCATAGGAGTTAGGCCCATTAGTAACCAATGAGAGCAAAATGAGGTCCTGTACGTAGTCTCATTCACAGAGCCACTCTGAATGAACTAAGGGGACACAAAGGCACATGCACGTTATGTGGTATACTTTCTTGTTATCTAAGAAAGTCACAAGAAAAAATGCAAAACAATATGTTTCCTCTTCTAAGAGCCTGATTGTTGGTCACAGCTATGGCTCTGGGCTTGAAATAAACCTGCATATTTCTGCACTGATCTCATGACTAAAACTACCACAGTTCTGGAAAAACTGAGCACCTGCAACTTGCATGGCAACAGAAGGTAGTTAGATATCCCGAGTACAGTTTTGAGCAGAAAAATGAAGAATTTTGAGAAATCTTGTAATTACCAAGGGCTAAGAAGAGGTAGGCTTTTTAAAAATTAGGTATTATGTGTTTGTCTTCTGCATGTAATTGGCAAGACATTTCTGTGTTATTATTTTGAGTTGAAGTTTCCATACCAACTGTGAGAAAACTAAGACTACATCAAGAAAGTATGTTTTTCTTGACAAGCATGAGAGGCAGGGTAGTTCCAGACTTGCACACGCCTGTGATGCCACTATGATGCTACTATTCCCAAAGATCTAAAAATGCCATAAAAGACAAATTCTCAGTGCTTGGTGGACCATCTCATCTTGCTCCCCCAGCAGGTACCGAGAGAGCTAGTTAGTCTCAAAGTAAAAGAGAAAACTAATGAAATGACAGCCAATGACGTGTTTTGGTAGTGAGAAAGCAGCTTCTAGGGGTTTTTTTGGTGGTGGGTTTTTTTTTGTTTGTTTGTTTGGGGTTTTTTGTAATGTTTCAGAGCAGAGCAAACCATTTTCAGCAAAATAGGAAGTCAGTCCACAGCATGGTAACAGTTAGTTAAACAAACCTAACTCTACTTAATTGTACTCTGCAGCCCATAGTCTTTTAATAGGAATATACTGTTTTGTACTGGTTGCCTGCGCAGCTTATTTATAGCCAATTAAATCTATAGGTCAGATAGAAGATTGCTTTTGGTGTCAAGTTAGACACTAATAGCTCCTGTGCTTCTTTTTATCCACATGACAACAGTGCAGAGAATGCATACCAATAAAGATTATATGGAATTAACCAGCAAATGCAAAATAACTTATAAAAAGGGACTTTTGTAGTTGCTTTTAAGACCCTATGAAAGAACAGATCATGAATGTGAAATTGATGACTTGATATTTTAATAAGAGTTTTAAAAATCTTAAGCAAGATTTTTTAATTTTCTTTTTTCTCTAAATCACAAGCCTGGATAATGCCACACTTGTAAATATGGCAAAGTAGAAACAGTAAGGGTGGATTCTAATAGGTGACAAATAAAAAAAAGCCAGTAAGGCTTCCATTACAAGATAGTTTTAGAACAGTATGATCATGGCTAAAGTGTTAATACCAGGAAAAAGAAGGCTAGATTTTGAGCTAATTTAAACTCTTTGCAGATGGACTGATGGAAGTGAGACTGCATGGGATATAAAAAAGCACCACCTTTGGGCCAAGGTGTTCATGTAGAACAGCACATGTTTGTGAGGGATTTTGAGATTGCTGGAGAATTTCTCCTGCATGTCAGCTCGTTGAAGGCTGATTATGTTTGTCTCAATTCAAAGGCTGTCCCGGAGTCAGTCTAAACATGTGGATGTTTTATCACCTATTTCTGGGAAAATACAATGTCATCAAAATATCTTTAGTCTTCCTTCTTCAATGTTTGCAGCTCAATAACATAAAGTAGAGACTCATGCAGAGCTGGCAGATACTGAGGGTAAATGGCTCAGCTAAATTTGCTACTGCACAAGGAAGATTTAAATTCAGAAATTATCTTAGATAGATTCCCCCAGCATCCTGATAGGAGAAAGAAAGTTGGGAGCCGGAGGCTGGTGGAGTCCTCTCGTCTAGTCTGGTTGGCAGTGAGTTGCGGTGCTGATTCAGTCTTGTCAGAGGCTGTAGAGATGAGTGGTAAGTTAAAGCAAAAATGCTCTACAGCCTGAAAAAAGTAAATGTGAAGGCCAAAAATTATCAAAATGCTCCCTGGAAAACGTATGCATGTACATCCTCCAGGATTTGAGCCTTTTAACGTTACTTTTATATTGCATGTATGTACTGTAAAAGTTTGTCATCCTGTGAAAGTGCCATCAGAATTAAATACTGTCTTTCAGCTTTATGTGACCTTTGTCAGCTGCTTTTGATTGGTGTTAACTACACAATGATTTTCTTACTGTAGCATTAAATAGTCAAGCTTTGTATTAAATGAAAATGCGTTTGTTATGGCTTGCAGCTATATTAGCATGTGTGCAGATTGAATGTTTTCAGTACTGTATTTCTTTTAGTCATGGAACGTACTAATCAAGTATACTAAAGAAAAGTACATTTCATTTTATGGTTGAAAAGTTGGAAACAGGTTTTTGATAGCTTAAAACAACACATGTATCTGTCAGGCTCTTGCTGATATACAGGTGTGTGGTTTATGTGGAAGCTGTAACATAGAGCACTTGGTGTCGTTTTACTGTTAACAGAGAAAAACATGAACACAAGTGAAGTGGGTGGTGTGTTTATGCTTTCTTATGGCTTTGAGAAGGCAACAGTTCTGCCTTGCAAAAACACAGTTCTCAAAGCAATGTTACGTGTTTGAAAGTAAAATGTCAGCATGAAGATGCTGTTTACCACTGTTAGTATTGCTTCCTGTGAAACTGGTTTTTTCCTAAAGGGCTTTGGCCTGCATTCAAAGTTCTTTGTTTTAAACCAAAAAAATTTATAGAGACACATCATTTTAGGCTAATTCTTTCTCTTCAGTAGCTGGCATTCAGCCTTTTACATCGATCACATAAAGCAGATACAACACTTAACCTTTATAAACTGCATTCATAACCTTCAGTGAAAACCTGTCTCTGTTGATGATACTTACACCCCCAAAACAGCATGGACAAGACAAACACCTGTTATTTGGAAGCATCATCTTCTATTCACAGCAACTATTTTGCCCTATGACCTTTTATACAGTTTGCACTTTTAATGGCTGAATTGTTTTAGTTAATAAAAAATAAATGGAGTTTTTAAAAAGTGGCAAGTATTTTTCCAAGTTTTGTCTATCTTCTGGTAAAGTGTCGTTCTCAGGTACTTAGTTAATGAAAAAAATAAGGCAAAATGTTGCATTTTAGGAAAATCACACAAAGTTTATTGTATAAAATGACTGTACTAAATTTTTAAAAATATTAAAATATGCAGTTTTCATGTTAACTAGCTTACAACAAAGATTTATCAGAATCTCTTGTGACCCAAATGTAAAGTTAAGACAATCTGAAGGGCTATTTTATAATATTTTTTCTCTGTTTCCTAGGGCTAAGCTTTTATGACTGCTTTCAGGGTAACTTGATCACATTGTAATACTGCATTTAGTGTGTGTTGTGTAGACAGACTTCATTTACCCTGAACCTTTATGTATGTGTTATGGTTTTATATGTCAATCCGAAATTGAATGTTTTATTCTTTAAAAGCACTTTACACGCTGCAAGTAAGTGAATTATTACTACTTAGGCTGAGGTGAGTTGCTTAGATGAGGGCATGTGAAGTATTATCTCATTCAATGTAAAGTCCTCCCCGACGCACACTGTCACTGCTTTCAACTTTGCCCTGAACATCACACCTTTGCTCAGGAAAGGAAACTCAGCTATTTCTACATCCCACTGTAATTTGAGCAGGAATCTACCCGTCTAAAACAAGACACAGATAGAGCTGTGCCAGTCCTTTAATATATAAATACAATTAGTATTTTCTTTTCCAATCAGCGTATGGTGTATTGCTCGACCTGAAGAGCTTGTGGCTTAAGTGAAGTACTGTCTTCAAATTCTTCAGCTATTAAATCAATGAAACCCTTATGGAATTTTGAATTTAACCATTTTCAGTTCAATAATACCAGTTAGTACCATACGTCTTTCTCACCCAGACTGGAATTTCAGGGATGACTAACTACAATCTAAGTAACATGTCCATTTCAATTAGTCTGAATGAACAACATGTTTTAAACTACTACCTCAGAACTGTATTATAAATTGGTTATTTTGTTAAAGAATTAATAAAATACCAAGCCTAAGCTCTTTGTATCTTACACTAACAGCACCTGACCTGCTCTGAATTTAGCTTAAACCACATTAAACCAGATCTCAATTGCTGTTATTGCAAATGGACATCTGATGCTAAACCTCAAGGTGACATCCGTTCTCTGTAAGCTTGTGGTCTTTTTTGTTGATACTGCTGTAACTGGACTGGCACAGTTTATCGAGAGTTGTGATAGATTGTCCATCACAGGAATTTTAAGCTTGGGAGTGTTTGTTTGTCTTACACTGCATGTATAACAGTCCACGGAAATCCTAGAGCCTTGTACAGGAAGACAAAACAGATAAGTATGACAGTTTCTTCTCACATTATAAAATACAAATACCAGTTTTATAATACTGGCGAGAGTGTACAAATGATAAATGAAGGTAATCTTTTACGCTTTTTCCTGACGCTTGGCTTCATTGGTAGTGCTGAACCAACAGCACCATGGAAGTACCAGCCTGAGATTCATTCTTGAGTGTGTCTTGAACCACTGAGTGCAGGCTGCAAAAGAAAACTTGCTATGAATACAGGATCCTATTTAATTCCTATTTCTGGTTAATATCTATCTGATGGCTCCAAAACTCATCACCTTTATCAGGGATCTAGAAAAAAAACCACCTTGTGCTGGGATTTACCCTTATTTGCTGCCAAAGAAGTAGGTTGACCGGAGCCCAGATGGGGTTACAACCTGCTGTAATTTTGGTGGGAGATCCCTTAAAGCCTTTCAGGAGTCATGGCAGACCAGTGTGGCGGTAGGAGGAGAAGCCTTGCAGAAAAGGCTGGAGTCTGAAGCAGGCAGCCGGTTTCTGTTCAACACCTGCTTTGTGTAAAGGGAAGCTGATTTGGGTTAATCAGTTCCCTTTTTCACCAAGCCATGCACACGGAGCTCGCTGAAAGAAAGGGCTGTGTTCCTGGCACACTTCTTCCACTGCTCGTGGGAAAACAGATGAATCCTTGTTGTTTTCCCTCTGTAAGATGGATGACATTTTAAATGTGAAAAGGTTTCCAGTGCTCTCCGTGTGTGAAGTGCTGTTTGTGTTTTGGCTCTGCAGAGACTGAAGGAAAAAGCCATTAAAAAGGTAAAGAGGCACAAAATCAGATAAAAAGGACCAAAAATGTTGATAGGAGAAGCAGGATTGAGATGTGACTGGCAACTGTGTGTGTGTAGTGCATGTGCCGAGGACCTGAGGACTCATGGCATGTGCTTGCCCAGCAAGGCTGGTCTTGCTGGATGATGCAGAGTAGCATCGCTCTGTCTGCGGGCAGGCTTGGAGCTGGGCTGGGTGCTCTTCCTGCTGCCATGGGACCCTCCTAGCAGGACACAGGACCTGGGCTCTCCTGGACTGTACCTGAACAGGGTGCTGGGTCGTGGTTTGTAGCAGAGCAGCTTGGAGCAGAGCAAAAACCTTACGAAACCTTACCACAGTGCCCAGAAAAGGCTAGTGGGCATTTTAGATGAAAGTTTACATGCTAATCCGATGGAGCCAACTTAAAAAAAAAAAAAGAACCCCCCCCCCCAAAACCTTACATCTATTTTTCTTGAGGAGATGTTTATGTGAAGAAAGGCTCCAAGCTGCTTTGCCCACAATAAGACATAAAGCAGAGTATTTCCCACGAGATGGCACTATTGCCTTATGCACAGGAAAAGCAGCTTTTAGCTTCAATTGCGGTTTTAAGAGCTGATTGCCAAAGAGAGGTTTGCAAATAAATGTATAAATGTTACAGAACTGAGCAGTATCAACAGAAAATATGAAAGCTAGCAAGACCATCTTATATTTTTTCAAAGATGAATATAAGAAAAAAAAATTAGGAAGCATGGTGGTGTTGGTTGACGGTTGGACTTGATGATCGTAGAGGTCTTTTCCAACCTTAATGATTCTATGATTCTATGTCAAATGGAGAATTAGCTTACTGATTGATCTGTTAAAGGTTGCTGCCTGATAAGGATGTGAAAAATCCTGACATATGGCTGATGAGATGAACATCACTATCAATCCATTATTGCAGAAACTGATTTGGATTTAGGGTTTTTTGGGGTCAGTTTTTAAAAATTAATGTGGCTCTCTAAAGTGAATGGTATTTGCCTGGTCATGTTCTGACTGATCTTCTCAAAGAACTTTTACTTTTAAAAAACCCAACCAACCAAACAGAGAATCACGCTGAAAATTAACTACTTTTAACATTTGTCCATCTTTTATTAATTCTAGTTCTTATCTAGTTCAAGAACATGTCAGCTTGCAAAATTGTTATATTTTGAGAGATTTTTCAGTTGTGATGACTGGCTGGCAAGTTGCTCTACTTTTCCCTTTGTCTACGACTGGAAGAGGTGTTTTCTTAATAAATTCTGCAAAGTGTCTGAATCAGAAACATACTCCCTGCCTTCAGCTGCACCTTCTGTTGATTTTCTATTCAAAGACAGGGTCAGTCACATCTCCTGAACCCTCAGGGTAGAGCTGGAAGGAGTCCTGCTGTCACAGCAACTGCTTTGGGTAACCATGTTCTTAACCTTATTAATTGCTCTTTTAAAAACAAGTCTGTTTTGCACCGTGCTCTGTCTCTTATTGCGGCGTTGTTCCAGAATTTGCTGGAAATTTTCTTCTGATTCCCAGCCCAAATTTATTCACTTCTAGGCTATATCTCTTTGTTCTTCTGCCAGTATCATTCTTTATCTGCAGAAGTCCTTGTTCCCTCCTTTGGTATTTGCCCTACTGATGAGAGCAGTCATCTCTTCTCTTAGTTTTTGTTTCTCTAGGCTAAAAAAAGCCAAATCTTTCCATCTCCTCTGAAGAGAGAGGCTCTTCACTCCCTTGATTACCCTGTTTGGGTGGCCCTGGGTATATTTCTGTTTCAATCCATCCTTCTTGGCACAGATGACTAGAAGTGGTGCACAGTATTCAGGAGAAGACCTGACAAGAGCTTTGTATCATACATTTATCAATTTCATTGCACCATTGTAGCATGTCTGTAGGAAGTGGCTCAATATCTGTGATCAATTAATAAGCTTTATGATCCTCAGGTCGTTCAAATTGATGAGTCTTTTTCTCCTAGAACGTCAATTCTTCCACACACTTTTTTGTGGGACCTTGATTTTCCATCTCTAAAAGCTTTTCATATGGGTGGCACGGTTGTTTTAGAAATTCTGAACTTTGGACATCCATTTGCACGCATACCATGGCAGTGGTGTCTATAGGTGCTGCAATGCCTCATGGTGTGTTTCTCTATTACTAAAAACTACCGCAGGGTGATGCCTTGCATTAAGTTGCCTGAGCAGAGTTTACCAATCAACCTTACAGAGTTTTAGTAGCAATAAAAGAAACTGCCTGGAGCTTGATGTTGCAAAGGAAAACATCTTATTTAGCTCTATTTATATCCACTTTGCCAAGAGAAGAAGTAAATGCTAAGAGTGTCACTACAAACTTGTTGAAATATAGGCTACTATTCAACAGACAGAAGGTCTCTGTCACTATTAACAGAAAAAAATACTAGAAATTCCTAATGAAAAGGATGTAATTTCTGTACCTGATGGTTTACAGCAAGAGCTTAAAATAAAATGGAAATATTTTATAAGTTGTCTAACTCCTGACCTTTTGATTGATCAATGACATGGCTCTCATTTCTTGAGAAATGCTTCTTTTTCTTAGTCATATTTATCCATCTCTTAAATATGCTGAGGGATGTCATAGCCATCTCCACAATACATGTATGCCACTTGTCACAGACAAAATATACTTCTGTGAAAGTATTTTCTGCGATGCACCTAGATTTGTGCTGTTTCCCTCTCAATCCCAGGCCACCCAGAGCTTTGAAGTCTGTTCCCTTGGTTGGATGGGACTTTCCCCAGGCTAGGGATGATTTGGTGCCATCGCTTCGTGTCTGAACTGTACAACCAGTAATAGCCAAGCAGGCAACATGTACGGGGCTGCATTTGTCACTGATACATCCTGTTAACATATATGTCTCTGTGCACCCACAGGATACAGTTATTGTCCCCATGGTTCTTCCTCCACATTTCATCTACTGTACAGCTCCTTGACTCTTGTGGACTAAAATCTTCAAGGCAGGGACAGTTTCTTACCTCTGCCAGTGCAGCCAGACTGGATTTCGCAGGTGATATGTCTGCACAGCAGATGCAGCCTTACCGTTATCACTGGTCAATGCAACGTGCTCCCCTCGTCCTGTGAGACGTTTGTAGATGCATCCACCTTCCCATTGCACGGCATCAATTGTCATCCGTGCCCGGGTATTGTGCAGTTTGAACAGCTCTGTCATCTAGTACAAATAAAAACAACCTGTGCAGCTGGATGAGTGTTTACATGCACAAATTCCAATGAGCAATAAAGGCAGGGAGGGAGGATTAGAGGGAATATGATCAAAAGGCACATTGCTGCTACACAGAAAGCCTCCTTAAATCACCCATGAAACGCAAGTGGGTCTTTAAGTGTTCCTGCAGGTAATTGTGCACTTTTCCCCTGTTTTTGAACACGCTTAAAGGTAGCCTCCTCTTATCTCCCTGAAGCATGGAGTGAACACAGGGAACAAAGCTGCTCGGGAGACTCGGCTGAGCCAAGGACAGAAGGTTTTCACAAGGGCTTTTCCCCCCAGCTGCTGCCTAGGAGACTTCTCAGAACCTGAATAGATGGGCTGTTCTTATCATCTGTTTTTTTTTTTAACCCGGCCTTGTAATAATATCAGATAAATAAAGACTTCAACGAATGGCGAAAGTTGCCTGAGAGAAATTGCTTTTGGCAACTGTTCCTTCTAATTAAAACAAAAGTCTGAAAAGCCTCAAGCTTTGGGAACAATTAATAAAATCCCAGCACTAGATAAGACACAGATAATTCTTTGTGCCTATTAACTACTTCCTACAATTAGCACATGTGTGTTCAGTGAAATGCTGCCTGACCCTGGTATGGTAGGAAGGAAGAGGTTCTGATTAAAAAGAGGGCAGTACCTGTCGCTTGCCCTGCTGAGCAGGCCAGTGCTTTCCCACCTTCCTGCTAGCAACGATAATAATAATTAATAGAAAGTTTCAATTCTCAGAGCCTCTCAAACTGTCCCCAGGACCCTGCAGTGGGCATCAGGGGACTTTGTTCTGGTTGTTTAGATGCAGCAGCTACACCTTTGTAAACATTTGGGTGGATCGCCAGACAGAAGTAAAGAGGAAAAGAAAGGGAGATTCTCCTGCTCTGGGGTCCAAGGTACCAATTTCCCCGCTCGGGAGTTAAATGCTGATCCAGAGCGGTCAAAGACATGGGCATGCAGGACCTCCAAGTTTTGTTTAGAGCTACTTATTTCTCAGCCTGTTAAATAATTAGCAGTCGTGATACCAAAATCATGAGGAAATCTGTCCTTTCTGCCCCCTGAAGCAGCAGCCTCAAGCCCAGGATGCTTGTGTGCCCTCAGTGTGGGCACAGGGCGCGCTCAACCCCCGGAGAGCTGGGGGCAAGCAGCTGGAGGAGGTCCTGGGGGAGGCTCTGCGCCCTGGGGTTTGGCCCGGGGACCTCAGAGGCTATGTTAATCCTCTGTCCCAGCTCAGGAAGCCAAAAGCACGTTGAGAAAACACTGAGAAGGAGCAGCAGACAAGACCCATGCATGCATATGCATGCAGGGGGCAGGTGTATCCCCTGGGAAAAACTATGCAGCTGGGGGCTTCGGGAGGAGCCGCTGGATGTACGGCAGCCTGGCAGTGGGAGATGTGCCCCAAAACCTGAGAGACCGGGGCTGCAGGGGGAGGCGCACAGGCAGGCATCTCGAGGAAGGCTCTGGAGGAGAGCCATGGATCCGCAAGTGGGGATGGGATGCGCTGGAGCCTGTGGGACCCAGATGAGGCAGGGGCAGGCAGAGAAGAGAAGTTTTGAGCCTATTATCTTCATATGGAGAATGCGTGAGCCAGGGGTGTGGGAGAGCTGAGGATGCACATGTGCGTGCATAAAAGGGAGAGGGGCAGGGAGCAGCCAGCCTGCTCGTCTCAGAAACAGCAGAGGCAGGGGGTTCAGGCGATGCCTTCTAAGTAAAACCAACTGTAAGTAGTGTTTCAGACAGCGAGGAGTGAGAGTTGAAGATGACAGATCAATGTCATCATCCAGGCTGGGGATGCAGACCTCACCCCCAGCTCATGGGAGAGGCCCTGACAGCTAAAGCATGGATATATAAACCAGTGGGTACTTAAGGAAAAAAAAAGGCACAGCACAAGCTAAAGGGGCTGGTTGGCATATCCATTCCAAGCAGGTAGAAATGCCACTGCACACAGGGGTATCTGTGTAGGACAGGGACCATGCTCCAGGGATGGCAGCCCCATGGGAAGACCTGAGCTAGCCCCGGAGGAGCTCAGGTGCCATGAGCCATCTTGCCTCGCTGTCTGGGTTGCAGCTCAGGCAGATTTCCTCAACCAAGGCTCAGAGATATATAGAAAAACTGCAGTTAAGCAAGCCATGTATAAGAAAGTATTCCCAGAACTTGCTTTAGCCACTGCCACAACCAAATGGTTTCAGAAGTGACTGCAGAGCAGCTGTGCTGCTCCTCCACTGCTGGGCTTTGGTTCAAGGGAGGGATTTATTCTGGCTATACTAGAGCTCAGGGTGCCTGCATAAGCCTGTTTTTCCTTTGCTTTGTGTGCAGGAATGAGGGTCTGGGCCCAAGGCTGCTCTCTGACTAGGCTCATTCCCAGAATAACTCCTCTCCCAGCCTCCTCTGCCCCCCAAGAAAAAAAATTCTTAATCAAATATATAAACACTGGCAGCTTTCAGGTTTGTGTTTCTTTCTGAGCCTAATTTAAATGAACAGCAGACATTTTATGGGCTTTTCCAAGTGAACCTACAGGGGCTTATTTGCTTGAGTCTGACTTTCTGACAGCTCTCTACAAGCCTAATCAAAACCAGACTTACTCTCATACGAAGCAGACTAATATATATTCACGCAGCTACAAAGAACC
Organism: Fregata magnificens; assembly: GCA_013389945.1. Lineage (NCBI taxonomy): Eukaryota > Metazoa > Chordata > Aves > Suliformes > Fregatidae > Fregata > Fregata magnificens. The sequence continues at coordinate 86,474 of WAAD01024173.1, read as the reverse complement.
AGGCTAAATGTAGTAAGTCCTAAACCACTACCATGGCAGCAATCATTCAGTCATGTGCATTTACCGCACTTGGATTTTGGAACAAGGGGTGCATTTGTTTTGTTCCCATTGTACGAGGAAAGTTGTAGTGGCGACGAGCCGAGTAAACATGCCTTGTGTCTAGAAAATGTCCCACATGTGTAACTTGGAGTTTGTACCTACAACATGGAGGATGCCTCTTTGCTCCTCTACCGACAGGCGGGAAAGATGAATTGATGTCTCTTGAGGTGAGGTGCACCCAGGTCCCTTAGGGGAAGCTGCTGGGGGGAAGGCGCTCCCTTTGAGCTGGACAGGACAAACTCTAAGACCAAGCTGGATTTAAGGGAGATTTGTCTTTATCATCTTTGCAGTTTGTCATTCTTCAATACATAGACCATATTTCTGAAATATTCCCAAGACTTCCTTTATTTAGACAAATTCTGGATGGCATAGTTAGGATAGGGAATACTGTGGAGACATTAAATACTTAAAATGTCTTCACGGAGAGTTAAACACTGACCTCTAAAGGAAGATTTTTAGAAGACTTTTTTCTATTTCTAATTATCCCACAGTGTTCCCATCACATAATATCACCTCTCTCTGTACAAGGATGTGTTTGTGTTCAGTTCCTGACATCTAGAAGAAATTTCTCCTTATCTAGCATGTGCATTTTCAAGTGAAATGTGAAGAGGTGCTGAACTTGTAAAGCAGGGACGTACCTTTGGGCTGGACCAGATGGTAAGGTGCTGCAAAGGAGAAGGCATTCTGCCCAAAACAAGGAGGAAGGGAAAGAAAATCTGCAGGACTGGGCCAAGCTGGAGTAATAGTAAAATCCTGTGCCCATCCGGAAGGCATGGGGCTGTTTAGCCTTCTTTCACCTTCTAACAAAGACGTTAAGTTTGTCTGAAGCTGGAGAGACTTCAAGCAGCTTTGGAATGTGAGTTTTTCTGTCTAAGTTAGCTTACAGTGTTTCCAATTTCTCTATTAAACTGCTGTGTGACTGAAACTCTTACCTGTTAGAAGACAAGCAGCACTGCCCACGGCTTGTATAGTATGGTCCACCTGGTTTCCTTAAATGTTTTGCCTTTCCATAAAGACCGGCTATTTTGTGCTGAAGCCACAGTTTAGTGCTTGCTGTATTACCTTAGTGATTTTAGGGTTGATGATGATGGCTTTTGCCTAAAAACCCCACATTATTTGCAACTACCTGCTGCAATTTGTCTAGAGGAGAGATTTCAGCTCTTGGGCTGAGATTCCTTCAAATTTTGTGCTTGTCCAAAGGTTGACTATTGACACAAGTCTTTGAGATCCCCTCTCTGCTGTCTCCCAGTGATTTGGAAGGAAATGTCTGATCCTAGAGAAAAGTTGTCTTGTCTAACTCTTTCAAGACCAAAGCCTATTCATTACTGTTGTGCAGAAGACATTGAATTGGGCTGTTGGGATTTGGTGGTATTTGAGGTCCATCTGGCACAGGTTGCAGGTGAATGTCTCCCACGGAGAGCAGTAACAGGATCAAGACATGGAGTTGCAGCATCGCCTATGTGGTCATGTTTGATCGCCATAGGGTGTTTTGGGTGGATGTACAACGGATGACAAATTCATTTTGGTTTGTTTTTCTAGTGACTTGCACTGAGTGGAAGGTGGAGAACATCTTCGTCTGTGTAGATTAGACTGGGATTTTTTTTTCTGGACACTCTTTTAGAGTGTTCAGATCCACAGTTTTGATTCAGGGTCTGTTTAACTTAGAAATTTTGGGGGGTGTTATTTTTTTGTTTGTGTTTCTTACTTTATACAAAGCCAGCACACAGACAACTGTCACTAACTGCATGGGCCAGGTATTTTCTCTGAAGTAATTATTTTTCACTGCTCTCTGCGGAGCATTATCACGGATTTTTTTTTTTTAATATGTTGTAAACATTTGATATGTTTTCCAGGTTTGGTGTGCCTCAGCGTAATGCATTACAGTATAACTTGCTTTTAGAAAGATGGATGACTATAGATAAAACATTATCTTGCTTGAAAAGTATGGAAATCTCTTTTATTCTTGTTTTTGTGAGTAATATCCAGTTTTGGCATAAGAACACCCACGCAGTATAAATCAAATGCTTTTAGATACTTAGACTTTTCATCATTTTTTTAAAATGTGGATATGTTGACATTTTCTGAAACCACCTTTAAAGCCTTTTTGGATGGACCGTTTGTACTGCATCATTTTTTAGGCTTTCATTTTAATCTTTCAGTCTGTCCAGTTTTATAGATGTCATGGTGAGTCTCGGAAACAGGAATTTCTGTTTCTTTTTGTTGGTGTTATAAACAAAGTGATAGTAATAGCTAACTGAAAACCATCAGACTTTGGTAGTTTTTTTTTTTTACACGTCTATGTAGAAGATGAAATAATTGGAACCCTCTGGATGGCTTTTTGGCAAGACTACTTTTCACTCTGGACAGGAAAAAAGACTCAGACAGAGCCAATCATATTAATTTTTTATTGCATAAACTTTTAGGAGTTTTAATGGTGGTTGTTGCACTGGATTGGAATAAAATGCAAACTTATTAATATTGTAGGGCCCAGTTATGCATGAATTTGGTCAACATTTGAAGGGTCTCAGCAGGGACTGATTTTGCAGCCTGGCTTCTGGTGCCTTCCCACCACTCGAGAAGCCAGGGCAGTACAGAGAGTAGAAGACATTTTTACAGCTGTATACTGAATTTTGTATCATGCAGGCTCATGGAGCGCAAAAAGCCTTGTTTAAGAAAAGAAAAGCCATTTTCCAGGAATGTTGAAAGAGTGGCACTCAATATATCAAGGGTTTTGTTTGCAAAATGTTGGCTGGGTAGGATATCCATAAAAATGTGTGCACAGGAGAATATTCCTCTTGCATGTACACCTGGCTACACAGAGGACCCCACTGATTTGTGCCCTTCCTTTCTGTGAGAGGAAAGAAAAAGGCTCATACTAGGTATTTTATACAGAAAATAATCCAGTCAATCTTTAAAGAACCTTTCAATGAAAAAGAAATAATTTTGCCAGTGCACTTGTATTAATGATGAGTATCGAAGTTCTGTGTGCACTTGAGGAAGTGGCTCTTTTGGAAATTGAATGCCTTGTCTAATGGTGGCACAGTGGAACATACAGTAATAATATTAAATCAGATTACATTGAAAAAAGCAGATCTTCATCATTTGGAGACAGCAGGTTCATTAGTAAAGGAGGGAGGCATAATAATTCACAAGATCAAATTGATAAAACCAGCAACCTCCTGGACTGGATTTAGCCATTCCCTCACCCACTTATTTCTCACAGAAAACCCTGATCCTGCAGAAGAGAGTGCAGCCACACGAATGAAGTGTGAGTGAGTTTGCCTCTTGCCAGTAATAGCAATCATTTCTTTGTCTCATTTGAAAGTAATTTTGAGATCCTGTCTGGGTAGGTTTTCTCCTTCTGGTGTAAATAGTCTTCTCCTTTCCCATCATACCAAATCTGAGATAGAATATCAAAATCCAAACTCAGTTTTCTTGCAGATGGTGCTAGCAGTCATTATCAGTGCCTCTGAATCTTTGTGGTGGTGTAAGTACTGCTTGGGTGCTATGTGTCACTGCAGATCACAGCCTGGTAATGACCTAATAGGTGAACTGTCTAACTGCGCCTTTCGTTAAAGGGTTGGTTAGTGAACAGTAACAGTAAGAAGGTTTTCTTCTGGGCACAGAGCATTGAGGTATGTGTTTTTTGGACTTTCTGTTTAGACATACCCCAGATGTGCTCCTTGCTGCTTGGCAGTCACTGCATTCCTCAGATAACTCCTTGATAATGATAATATTAGCAAAATTCTAGTTACTGGTGGTGCATAGCAGCTTTCAAGTATACAACAATTTCCTGCTTAAAAAGAAGGAGATTCAGGTATGTTTTGTCTTTAGTGTCTTACTAGGATGATTGTCTTAGTTACATCTGTTTAAAAGGAGGAAAACAGAAGGTGGTACGTACACAGACTGTGTTTTTACTACCTCGCTCTGATTGCCAGCAGATAACAGCAAAATGTGCGTTTCACTACTGCTGTGCCATTTTTCTTTCTTTAAACCTGGATACTATGCCAAAGTTTTTTCTTTCTTTCTTTCTTTCTTTCTTTCTTTCTTTCTTTCTTTCTTCTAAAATAAGGTATATGTAGGGGAAAACTGAAGTTTTCTGTGGAGTTATTTCTTGCCAAGCTTTTTCAGCTGCAGGATATAGCAAAGGCCAAACTCTTTGGAACTTATTAGGACGGTCAGTGTAATCAAGGGGAATTGCATGGTGATAAAGTTATGAATCTATGCCATAGTGCCCTTGTGTAATGGATGTCTGTAGACTTATATATGTTTATTATGCCAGGGTGCTGTTGCATACCTCCATATTTTTCTTCAAATGCAATTGCTCTTGATTGCTGTGTATGTGTGTGCATACACATACACACAGGAGAGAGAAAAAGAGAAATATCTCCTCCCCCTACGTTGCCTAGTTCTTTGAAGGCAGCATCTGCTCATAATGAGATGGCCATTGACAGGCAGATGTTCCAAAGCTAGGTTCAACTACAGCATAAATCAAAATTTTGACAATTCCTTTATATTTGGACATGACACTTTCAAAACACCACATACTTTGAATTTAGGAAAGACAGAAATATAAATGCTTTCATTTTCTCTCATACTTTAGCCTCAATAGTGGGGTTTTCAAATGATGAATTCCTTTGTCAGGAGCCACGTTCTATGGTAAAGCCACAGTTCTCCGTGGAAATGAAAGCTGTGATTTGGGTCATTTGTTCAGAGCTGCAGTTGTGCAGACTCTCTCTGCCTTGGCTGGGACGTGCAATGCACCAGCATCCTTACAAAAGTTCCCATCAGGATTTATAAGGAGGTTTTTGTTTACCAGAAGTTCTTAGGAGGAAGACGTGGCTTTCACTCAAATAAAACATTTAACAATACTCAAAGATAAATCAGCTTTTATGAAAATGGTTTTAAAGGTCCTGCTTACAGCAAAATGTGTCAGGAAATATGTGTTTGAGTCAGAAAGTCCAGCCTATGTTGTTTTGTCTGACAGCACAGGAGGGGAGAGAGGGGGACAAGACTAAATGTAAAGCGGTCACAGGAGGATGTTGCTTGCGTTACATCGTCTTTCCTTTCCCAGTGGGAATCTTCCTGAGGGACGGTACAAACAGCAGATTTCAGGCTGTGAAAGGGGATAGGCCCCTGGCTGTGGCCGTCTGCCACCGAGCTGGGCTCTGAGCCTTGCCCAGCATCAGCCAGGTAAGTCGTAGATCCCTGTCTTCCTTAGCTTGCCCTCCATGCACTTTGAGGGGAAAAATCCTCCACATAGCTTGCCTGGTGCTGGGGTGCCCCACGGGATGGGTACATGGACAGGCAAAGGACAGCTAAGGGACAAGCATGTCCAGTGTTCCAGGAGCCCGTGCTTCAGCCCAGGGGCTCTCTGGGCTGCTCCACAGAGCTGAGATTAACTCAGAATTGTATTATCCTGCATAATTCCCAATGGGCTTTGACGGGATGCAGATGGCGAGCAGGTCCTTCTGCAGGACAGTCTGCTGGCCAAGGATGTGCTCTGGCCCAAGGAGACCATGCATTGCACGGGAGCTTGGACTCCACTCTAAAGTGAAGTAGGGTCAAAAGACTCATCTCTTTTTAACTTGAGGTTTGGGGCACTCTTGGGTTTCGAGGTTTGACTCAGAAAGTAACCCCTGGCAAGACAGGCGGTTTAATTGTAAAGCTGCTAGAGTTTTCCAGAGTTACAAAACGATATAGGACTGTGCGGTTTTGTACTGTATAAGCTACACAGTACACATAGTGGGATTCAGCTGGGTGAGCTCCAAAGCAACATTTTGTCTCTTATTGATAATTATTTGTCACAGACAGATGAAGGAAACAAACCCCCCAACAAACCCTGGTTAGCTTTTCAAGCTGGGAGATAATTTGTCCATAGTTAAACAGGAGATATTTATAGAGACATTAGCTGGTTGTACAAAATACTTCAGAAGTTTGTTTAGAAGTGATTGAAATCAGCTGTTACTGAACAGAAAAACCAACCACACAAGCTAAGTCTACAGCCCTTGGTCTATCTGTTGTCTGTTAATGTATTGCTTTCTTCTTCCAGCAACATTACCAATTCAGGGCAGTAACATCAATCTTCTGCCTTTCATTGGTGGGTATTAATAATTCAAGGATTAAACTCATCATTGAAGAGGGGCAATTTCAGTGGGTTTTAATGAGAAACTGCTCCAGCTCTTATATTAAACTATATTAAAATATTGCCATGTTTGAGAAGTCAACCACTCAAGCATCAGAAAAACCAGTGCAGCCCCCAGCCGGAGCCCCCTTTTCTGGCAGTTGCAAACTGAGCCAAAAGTGAACGATATGGGAGGTAACGGAGGGCCCTTCCCTGGCAGAGTCCTGCAGGTCAAAATCTGCTACTGCAGTAAGCTACAATTACGAAAATTATGGGGTCAGTGTGAACCAGGCTGTTCTGCCCCCATCCAGCCCTGCTGGATGCCCTGTACAAGCTCTGATCGCTTTTGTTCTGACAGCCCTTCTTCTATCCCTCAGCAAGTTGTGGGCCCAAGTACAATGGCGTGTTTTGTACAAGCTGAGTGAGCAGAGCAAAAAAATGTCATTAGGGTAATGAACTGAACCTGTCTCATGTGAAAAGGAGCTTTCCAGATGATGCACTTCCCACTGAAGGCAGCTACGCTCCACTGGTGCCCTTCCTCTAGGCCATTTCTGGAGTATATGGTTAAACAGAAGCATTGCTTTGACTCCTGTAAAATAGTAAAACAGATCACTGATTTCAGGGAATTAATCACTAGGTTGATAAGCATCAAGTTGGTGATATTTTATTTTGGGTTTTTTTGGTGGTTTTTTTCTTCTTACATTTAAGTAATTACCATTAGTTAATTAACATATTTAACTTGCAAATACTTAAATACCCTAGGATAACCCCTCTCAGCTTCCTCATTTATGAGATATCAGTGATACCTCCACAGCACAACCAGGCACCTGCAGCCCTGTTTAAAGCCTGAACAGCTCAGAGCTGTGCTCTTCCTTGGCATGGAACATCACGGCTTTGACCTCTAATGGGGGTGTTGTATGGTTCGATGTCTCCCAGTGGTGGCTGGATTCCTGGGGACATACTTCCTTGAAGAATAGCGTGCAAAATGGTTTCATAACAAAGAATGCCAAAGATGCCTTTAAAATATTTTGGTGCAAGGCACCTGAACATGGGGTAAAAGGAAAACCTCCCCATATTTAGTCTCAAAGTCAGAAGTTTATTGCTGATGTTTACACAGATGCCATAGAGCTGGAGCCACTGCACATCTGGGGAGTAGGCGGCTAAATCTCCCTTTCAGTTTTTTTGCTGGAAACATAGTCAGAGGAGGTTGCCTGACAGCATGAATAAATCAGCATGTTGTCCACAGGAAACAAGGAGATAGCTGGAATGAAGCATAAATAATGTAATACTAACATGGAGAGATTATTTCATACCTTTTTTTCAGAGGACTATAGTGAATGGTTTGCTGGAAAAATTCCTAGGGAGCTGCCCAACAATGGACTGCCGTGAATGATCTCTTCACCTCCAGGCAAAAGGGTGGATTAGCAGGATTCCACACGGCCGCAGACAGAGAGGCAGGGGAAGATGCAGGAGACAGAAGACAATGCAGAAAGATCTTTTGACATCTTTCATCCTATCTTTGGCTAGGGGAGTGAAAGAACAAAGACTTTCTGGTTTCAGGAACATGAAAAAAATGATTTCATCTTTTCCATAAAACTTTCCAAATTATAAGAATGAAGAGGTATGCCATTTTTTATTAATCTGTTTTTCCCCATAAAAAAGTTCCCATGTCTTACCTTTGACAGAGCAGAATTGCTAAAACTTGCTTAGTCAGAACATTTTAAAACCTATTCCTTCCCAGCATTTTTATTCTCTGAGCACAAGCTCTGTCCCCCCTCTACTTCCTTGCACTTGGACATTGAAGAAGAAGTACCAGCCCAAGGGCAGTGATAACATGAAAGCTGTGTTGACACTGAAAATCTCAGCTATTGTCAACAGAACAGATGGTCTGATGTAGCCAGAAGTGCTACTGAGGGGGTGTCTCAGCAGTCACAGCCATGGCTGGGTGCAGTTTTGCCTTGTGCTCACACTGGTACCTACTTGATGGTGGGCTTCTCACTGCTCACAGCCTTACAGTTTGCAGAACATCTTCTGGAAGCACTGACTCACCAGGTACATCAGGAAGACTCCCAGAAGCCCAGGAAGATGGTGACTGGAGAGTGCAAGGTCCTGTTGTTTCCTAAGAAGCTCCAGTAGGTCCTGGGAAATCAAACCATTCAAGCAATCCAATCTTAGTCCTTGCTGAGCCAGGAGAGCTCCTGGTACCACTCAGCAAATGCATTGCAAGGCAGCTACGCAGAGATGTTAGTCAGAGAGCTAAATCACCAAGAATGCTGTTGCACGGAGTTACAACTCAGATTTGAATTACAATGACTTCCCTTTGGATTATGGGCATATTGTTAGGTTTCCGAGGCAAAATGATTACAGCAAAAAGAAATTGTGAGTTTTCTGAATCACTAAGTTGTACAAGCTTATTAAAATGCAAAGCATATGCACAGACCAAGGGAGAATGCATGAAAGACCCTGGGACAGGCACAGCATTAATTCATGAGAACTGCTGCTGCTGTCAATCTCTATTTCTCAACTTCTGTATTTGAGGCTTTTTTCTGAAGTAGCCCATGCCTGCTAGAAAACGCCAGAGGAGCAATTGCCTGGAGCAATTTCTAGTTCTACAAATAACATCAAGGGAAGGAGGGACCATTTCTTCTCAAGCCCACCTGCTCCTTTGAGAAACCTATCAGTTCCTTTCCTCCTACAAAAGCACCTTCCGCTCTTACCAACGCTGGCTGGGTCCTGCTCATGCCAAAACCTTTCCGTGACTCTAAAATCAAAGTGCTCCAGCTTTTCCAGACAGGTTGCAAATTGTCCCTTAGTACTCCTGAAGACAAAGAACCCTAGCAGGGAAAGAGGTTCTGTCCTGAACATAAGACTGCCCCAGGAAAGCTGTGCCAAGAGTAATTTATACTCAGAGGCTTCTCATGGGTGACATAATTATTTATCTGAGGGGTCTTACGTTTTATCGTACCAGTCCACCATTACCTCATGGGTTTTTTTGTGTTCTTGTCCCCAAACCATATGCAGTACCATCTGTGTCCAATATGAGAAGTTCTGAGATACAAGAAAATCAAGACAGGAGCGGTCATGAGGGATTTTTAAAATTCCAGAAAAGTTTCATTGCATTCAGGTGATCAGAGAAATGCTCTCCCATTTTCACTAAGTGTGTGCAGTTTTTCCAGGATCCTGTAAAAGCCCCAAATGAACTTTCTGTCATGACAGAGCACTACGAAGCTCTGCACATGTGTAAAGCTGGAAATTTGGCTGATTCTGCAGAGTTTTATTTTGCTTTTATTGGTGGAAATTCCCTCTTTGCTGATTATGCTTCTCTGAATGTCGTTGTTTTTTCAAGCAAGCAACAAGTTATAATTTAGATGCAACAAAGATGGTTAGAGGTCTGTTATGCAGTTACTGTTAGCTATTCCTAAGCAATCTCTGTGTCCTACAAGCTGCTGTGACCACAGTCTTTTCTATTGACTCAGACCCTGTGCTATAGGCTTTCCCCTATCTTACAGGTCCACTTGTTACTTGCTTTTAAAATCCAGCATGAAAAAACAAGTAGGTCCACTACAGCACCCAGGGTAGCATCCATGCGTGGTACAGGATACGATTCCTTTAGAGTGACTTTGCTTACTTCTCTGTGGCCAACCCTAGATGGTCTCTGATGTCTTTGTTCTTCACCAAGTCATGACCAAAGGCTCTTGGAACAATTTTTAATGGCCTATAAGATGATTTTGCCCTTTGCAATTACCAAATGGTGAGGTGGTTGTTTACTGAGCCTCTTCCCTATGCATCAGTTTTTACTGGACTGATGTTCTAGGGTTGATAATATCTGAGATAAGGACAGACAAAAAGTATCTTCAAATTACATTGAAGGTATTAATTTAAGATCCACCCCATGCTATACTGAGCCAAACCAAATCTAAATTCTGGGAGCTTCTATCCTGGAATATTTTTTCTTCTTTTTTCTTTAACGTTTTTCAGAGTTGACATCTTCAAGACAGAAACCCCTTTCTGTTCGTCTCCCCAGCAATTTATGTGGGCTGGATAACAAACTGACAGAAATAAGCCTCTTAGCAAATGGTCTCCTTACTCTAGCAGATGTTTTCCTTATTTGAGCCGAGATAATCTGATCTCTACTTCCTGGATCTCTGTAGGTTACAAAAAGGTTGTGAAATTCCTGTCCTAGTAAAGTTCTCTGGTGGGTCCAATTCATTACCCAGGTGGTGACTGGGGTCTTTGAACTTTAGTTTCTTTGTGGATCTAATGCTCCTTAGCTCCATCATCTCATCAGCAGCTCATCTCATCAGGAGGTCTAACATATGTGTAGAGAAGCCCAGCAGACAAGCAGGCTGGGGTTCATAGATTCATAGAATACCAGGTTGGAAGGGACATCAAGGATCATCTGGTCCCACCTTTCTTGGCAGAAGCATGGTCTAGACGAGATGGCCCAGCACCCTGGCAAGCCGACTTAAAAGTGTCCAACGTTGGGTTGAATTTGTCACGAAGACAGAAGCAGAGAGACCAGGAGAGGCATGAGCTCAACGGTAGAGCAAGGACGTAGACAGCATTGAGCCTGAAGGCCAGGGTGTTAGATAGCTCACAAGTTGCAGTTGTGGTGACAAGGGGGAGCCATAGTAAAGGCTAAACAAAGCTTCAGTCAGTGGGGTCAGGCAAATCTGATGCACAAAGACGTTTGGGCTAAAGCACAAAGAGGGAAGATCACAGCAAAGAGACAGGGTCCAGGCAGACAGAAAGCTCTCAAGAAGATTCATTTGGCCATTGCTGGCTGTGAGCTGTTGTTTTGCAGAGGATTTCTGCTTGTATTGAAGGCAGAGGAATGGCTGGCTGAGGAATCAGTCACTCCAGCAAGACTCATGTTAGCAGCTTCCATGTTGACATAAAAGATCCCATCCTCTTCCGTTTCTTGGAAAGTCTGTTCCTCACTAGTTAAGTTTCTGGTCATGCCAGTGATTTGCCTTGCTCCTTGAGTATGGAAAGCTATAACATGTACCTGCCTAACTGCTGCTTGAATATGAAGTTTGAGAGGTTTCTAGATATGGCTTTAGTTCCCTTTTGCAGCATCTCTAGCCTTTGTTTCAGATCTTGTTTTTCTTCCTTTGGGCTACCTTTTCTTACTAAACCCTTCTGCTCTTTGTTCTGTCTTGGTTCCACTACAGCCACAGTTTCTCTCGTTGAAAATTAGTTTCTACTTTTATTGTTTTATTCCAAAGAATAGCCAAAACTGTTCTGAAGGTTGTTTAATTAACAGGGAAAATGGTTGAGGGAGTCAGTTATTTCGCTGATGAAATCACCTTATTTTTAAAGACTCTACAAAGCTCATAGGTTTGAACACAAGAGCAATCCAACAACAGATTATTATTTCTGTTCTTACAGTCCTGTGCTGGTTTTGGCTGGGGTAGAGTTAATTTTCTTCATAGTAGCTAGTATGGGGCTACGTTTTGGATTTGTGCTGGAAACAGTGTTGATAACACAGGGACGTTTTTGTTGCTGCTGAGCAGTGCTTGCACAGAGTCAAGGCCTTTTCTGCCTCTCACACCACCCCACCAGCGGGCAGGCTGGGGGTGCACAAGAAGCTGGGAGGGGACACAGCTGGGACAGCTGACCCCAACTGACCCAAGGGATGTTCCAGACCATATGGCGTCATGCTCAGCATACAGAGCTGGGGGGAAGAAGAAGGAAGCGGGGGACGTTTGGAGTGATGGTGTTTGTCTTCCCAAGTAACCTTTACACATGATGGAGCCCTGCTTTCCTGGAGATGGCTGAACACCTGCCTGCCGATGGGAAGTAGTGAATGAATTCCTTGTTTTGCTTTGCACACGTGCGCGGCTTTTGCTTTACCTATTAAACTGCCTTTATCTCAACCCACAAGTTTTCTCACTTTGACCCTTCCAATTCTCTCTCCCATCCCACCGAGGGGGAGTGAGCGAGTGGCTGTGTAGTGCTTAGTTGTCAGCTGGGGTTGAACCACAACAAGTCCCAAACTGTGTTTTCTAGCACCTATGCCAGAAAACTCTCTGGTGGCTTTCTCCCAGGGTCACACACCAGTGACTCTGTGACTGTGCCTGCCTGGTGGCTGCTCCCTCTCTCTCTGTGCTTCTCTTGTGGATGTAACGCCCTGGTAACACCAAGCCCCTACATCCACATGTTTCAAATTTTGGAGTAGCCTCTCCTGTGTCCTTACATGGGCAGCAGGACACTTGCTGAGGCTTCAGGTGACCTCTGTTGACTACTTGTTTTTACGACTATGTGAACATCCTCAGTTACGTGTTTGGGGAAGACTGGAGGAACATAACAGCCGCACCGGATGAAACCAAGGCCAGTCTGTTCTCCCTCTAACTGTGCTCCAAGCAGTTGCCTAAGGAAAGAGAGCACGAAAGAGGAGTGCATGAAAGAGGAGTGATTCTTCTGTACACCATTGCAGCTTCTGGGATCTGCAAACCAAGCTGCCCCGAGGTGAGACAAGGCTTCAGGGAATCAAACCCTTCAGGCCGAAGGAAGTCCTGCCTGTCTTTGTATTTCCATATTACCGATTTCAAAACTCTGGTACAAGCCAATATACTACAGGCTGTTCAGCAACCCCGAGTTCATGTAATTACTGAGTTAAAGTCAGACTCTTAATTGTGTTCTGGGTTAAAAACAGTATTTGTGGTTTGGTATGTTTTATATGAGATAGTGACCAAAATCCTTACGATTAATTGTCTTCTGGTGGTGTCTATGCTTGTGTTGACAGTACTGCTCCCTCCCGAGAAAAGAACAATAACTATACTTTGTATTAATTTGCTTTGAGATATTAGGCCACAGCTAATAATTCTGCCCTCCCTAGGCTTTTGTTTTCTTTAGAAAACAGTTTAAAGATTGCTTGGTACTCTTGTTCTGGTTTTGGCCAGACTCCAGCAAAACAAAGTCTAGAAGTCACACTCTAATTAAAACAGTCCTTACTGAGAGCTATCAAGCTATGAAGCATATCTGTGTTTTCAACTCTGAACTTCCTTCCTGAGGACATTATATGTTTTAATGAAAAATAACATGATTTCTTCAGCAGTTTTTTTTCTCTTCACGAACCACTAAGATAAGGTCTATCACATATGTTGTGTATCAGAGAAGTACTCAAACGGTTAAGAGAAAACCAGAACATTTCAGTCAGCCTGTTTCATTTTGACAATTTCTTTATTTCTTCAGCAAAGGGGGGAAAATAACTGACATTAGCTGCAGGCCCTGCCAAAACAGACATTTGTTTTCCATTAGCTGCACATATCATTTCTTAAGGGCTTACTATGAATTGAGACACAGCTCTGGGCATAGATCTGGTTTATGTAAGGCATTTTTGATAAGGATAAGTAAACTTCACACTCAGAGGTTTACTGTCTCTTCCTCTAATTCTAAATGGATTGTCTCTCTGCTTAACACCCAAAGGCTCCAAGTCTGTCCTACCCGGGAAGAGATGTCCCAGAATAGGAGGGAGGGGTGGAGTTAGGCAGCACTGGGCCTTCAGAGGTCCTACAAGCACTCAAATTGAAGAATAATATGCTATTTAAACCTTTGGTGTCGTCCTCTAGGCTTAAAAGATTCTCCATCTGCCCTCTGATGGGTGCTGTAGAGAAAGGCATAACTCCTCAGCTGATCTGCTTGGTAATCTACAGCAAATGGAAGAAAAAAATGTTCCAGACATTTTTTATTTTTAGCTGAAGTGTGAACTGGAAGCAATCCTTCGGTCAGTCTGTTACCAGCAACCTAGTGTGTGCATAAGTAGCAACTTCTTTTGAAATCAGGTTTTCACAAGTTCCAGGTGCAAGAAGCCGCTCATGGCCACATGGATGCCAGAGGGCTTCAGAAGTAGTTATTATTTGTACTTTTAGATTGAAAAAACTTTGCAAGTAAAACTCACCACAGACTTCAGTGGCTACATTTTCTATGGTGCTGAGCAACAGAAGTGCCGTGAGAGGTCACTGCCTCTGAAAAATTGGGTCCTTGGTTCTTTGGATAGCACAAACATCAATATAGATGGGAAGAAGAGAAGGCGAAACAGTAGTTCTTCACTACCACAACCCCTGAATGAAAGAAAATTGCTGGAAACCTGAAGCTTAGAAACACCTTGTCGGTCCACAGGGTCCCAGCCTGTATCCTGCTCCCCATCATGAAGGAGGAAACAGGGTTTCCAGCCTGTTCTGGAGATCAGTGGGCTTGGATGGCCTTCGACTGAAGAAGGAGGGAGCCTTGCGCAGCCAAGAGATCCCTGCGAGCCATGCCCTGCCAGCAGATTCCTCCTGAGAAAGCCCATGGGAGGCTCCAGCTGCTGGCTGGAAGGAGGGCAGAGGAAAGTGGGTAGGCAGGGAGGTAGCGCAGTTCAAGGTAGACGACATACTTGGTAGGGCATCTGGCTTTAATCACGTCCCCCAGCTGGAGGTTAGTAGCCAAGGCTGGCTCTACCAGCCATGCCGGGCAGGGCAAGTGGAGGAACGTGTGCCTTTTCTGTCCATGGGGTCTCTCTACAGAGGTTTTGGTCTTGGGTTGGAAGGGTGAACATCTGAAAATAAGGTGTGAGACTGTGGCTGAAGGGAGGCAGGGCATCATTACAGAAGTATACTATGCAGAAAGAGTTGGAGGAGATGAGCATGGCCATAAATACCCTGTTCACTTCAGGAGAGGTTCCCCTGTGAGCAAAGACACATTGGCTTGTGAGCAGCCCTTGAGAGTCCCCATTCACAGAATATGAAGAAAATGCATTGGTTGGAATAGGTGTTAATTATTTTCCAGTCTTGCAGAAGAGACACCAGGAAGACATAAATGACCTCTGTGATGAGAGAAGAGATGAAATGGGGAAATCTTTACCCAGAAAAGTGAAAACTTCAGCAAGCTGTAGCTCAGGTTTCATTTGGCTGGGGCAGTATGATATGGGCAATGCTGCCCAGATGGGGTTCTTTACTGTTAAAAATTTTGATGAGGCTGATATTTGACATGCTCATGCTGCATGTGGTATAGAGAATGGTGCAAATTAATGAAATCACTGGGATATAATAGCAGCTCCCAAAGCAAGGGAGATTCCACCCCAGATAGTATTTTAATGACTCCTCATTGTTTGTTGGACTGTTTTTAACTGATTATTTTAAAATATCATCACAGTGTGCAAGCAAATAAGAAAATCCTTCCCTCACCAATCTTACAACCTGGAATTAAATGAGACTATAATATTTTCCTAACTGGTATTCTATCCTTTTTTTTTTTTTTTTTCCTTTCTCTATCATAAGGTCCACTACACTCATCAGAAAAGATTCAGGCTGTGAGATGAATCAAGAGTCATATCTGGGTCATGTAACTAAAGTACAACAACTAAAACATGACAACCATTTTTCTTCTGTAGGATGGCTGAGATTGAGAGGAGGAGATACTCCTGTTTATATTTGATTTTGATTAAATCAGCTTTGGAAAAAAATAGGATTTTGATCCTACTTCATGAGTGGCCTTAACCATTTAGACAGGTCCCACTTACTCTGATGGTCATCAAGGGCCTGTCTGCTGTGACCTGTGCTGTTTCTCTGATTTAGCTGGTCTGGCAATGGACTTCTCAATCTCCTGTTCCCCAGGACTAGAGTTCATAATGGTTTCCCCTGCACGCACGGGAGCAATCTCCAGTGTCTCGGTACAGGGAATACATTCTGGGAGCATACAACTAAATCAACCTCTGCAGGGAATCTAATCCCATGAAAAAATGTTGAGGACATGTAAGCAAACTGCAGTTCTCATGACTAGACATATGGAGAGGGAAGATATTTCAGAGACAAACTCGGACAAGTATAATTTGACATAAATGCCTTGGATATGCCTAACTGTTCAAAGGCAGTTGAAAAGATGTTTGCTGAAAAATGGCAAATGCTTCTTTGGGGATCCAAATAGGAACAAATCCCCGTTTTTCTAATGAAAGGGAATATTTAAAGGAATATTCTGTTCTCTGTAGTGTTTGGTTAAGCTGTAGTCAGCTATATAATTATTGCCAAAATAGGCAATGGATACAAATTCTCTAGCATCTGAGTACTTTTAGTTTAAGGAATTTTATTTAATCTTTCAATGGGATTTTTTGGCAAATTATGTTTTCCCCCTATATTCAGTAGCAAAGACTTTCTGCTTTCCAGGGCAGTAAATCACATAAGATGGTCCAAATGATACAATGAAGTTTTAATCTATGCTTTTTTTTTTCTTTTCTAGGCACATATGTTCCCTTTCCTAAAACATGTTCTTTCTGAATAACTTATGCCAACACATCTTCTGGCCAAAATGAAGATAGCAAAGCTCATTTCAAGTCTTTCACTGTTTTTTTTAAACTTAAATCTTGCATTGAGGCTATAGAAAAATGTGTATTGTATCATTTAAATGCCTGTGGAGACTTCATTTCTACAAACTTGGGCTTAAACCAAGTGTTATTTTAACTCAGCCCTCAGTTGCGCCTGTTTGCCCATGAGGTGCAGTTTCACCAGTGCCCTCATGCTTCATCCCAAGAGCACCAGAGCAGGTATCTTAGAGAACATGTCTGGTGCTTGCTCTTTAAGCCACCTTCATGAGCATGTCCCAGGCTGCAGCTGCTGTGTGGGTGGATGGTGCCATGGCCAGCTCATCAGCCTGGTTGTGCCCCCCTGCCACCATTGCTGGCATGGCACATGGCAAGGATTTTATGGATGATGTGCTCCTAGAGACTGATGCTGCCAGAGGGAGACCTGGCACAATGAGTGGTTTGTCTGAGTCTATGCTAGGATCTCCTAAACCTGAAGGAAAGAGGCGCAACATTTTTAGAGGATCTCACTGGAGCACAGTCCTGCCCTTTGGCCACCCAAGCCGGTTGGAGGCAAAACCAAGGCACGCTGCTAGGACCAGGTCTTGTTCCCAAGCTCATACTAACCTCTTGTGCCAGCATGAACCCTTTTGCTTAAAGACACAACACTTGTAATCTGTGCATGGGGCTCAGGCAGCATACTGAAACTACCTGTGCCTACCTGTAAGCCCACCTCGATGCTATCAAGTCAGAGTGGACGGTCTCTGCTGCACAACAAAGCCAGCTCCCTTCTTTGCTTTCCCCATGGAGGAGGGCTGTAAGCTGCCCATTCCCTCCTGCACGTGCCTGGGGAAAGGGGCAGAGGAGCAGGTGGTGTATCTGCAATACCCAGCACCTCCCTCCCGCAGCAGAATGGAAGTGAGATAGATGGCTGCTGCCTGGAAGGAAAACGGGAATGGGGACCCTTGGGGGTGTCTGCAGAGCAGTGCGCCTGGCACGGGGTCAGCGTACCCGGCAGCTCGTGGGTGCACCAGGGTTGCCAGCTACTGAGCACTCTGCGGCCTCCTGCCAGTCCCTCTTTATCCCCACAGCTCTGTCAAGCAGCCATCTGGGCATGCTGGGTGTCTTGCTGCCTGATTTCACTAGCTCCTAGGGGGTCCTGACAGATGGATTTACCTTTAGCAGATGGGTGAGGGAACATCTACAACTTCCTCAGCCTCTGTGGAGGGCTATCTCCACCCCAAGGCAATCCCTTGGCAATGGTGGATCTGGGTAACGAGGAAGCTGCTAGATGTGGAGGCTGAGAGGGGATCCTGACAGTGATTTATTTTTCCTTTGCTTTTGCCTTTGTGGAGCTGGCTGTTGCAGCCACAACTGTACATGTGGTGACGGAGACTTTTGAGGAGGCATGCGGCAAGCCCCGGGGGACCGGTGCTCATTTCTGTGAGGTACACATTCTGCAGAGCACCTGAGAGCTGAGACACTGTCCTTCTCTGGGTTATCTGCCTCAGACTCATCTCATATGGATGTCCTCAAAGCCTGACAGACTCAGAGGGATTCCAGGTGGCCACTCCAGTGTGGGAGAGGTCTGTCCAAATGAGTGTAACCCTGGGATGGGGCTGTACCCCATTTCTCTTGGCCAGCAGAGAAAGTGCAGCTTTCTGTGAGCTTATCTGCCCAGCTGTATAGACATCACCTCAGTGTTTAAATTTGCATCCAATGTGAGCTGGCTCCAGCAAATAAGCATTGCTCTAGCTAAGGACTCCATGCCTTGCATCCCAGCTCCAGCATGCGGGGCTAACTGTTCACCATGAGCCCTGGCCCCAGCGAGGGTTGGCCCACGTCCTATGCTCCTTTGCTTCCCGATCTCCGAAGCAGGTGGTCCACGCAGCACTGGGAAGAGTGGGCTGACTGTCTGGGCTCGCATCTTGCCAGCAGCCTGTATGCGAGGCTCCCATGGCTGCTTTCATTTGGTAACATAAAAGGGGGGTTGCAGCAGTCAGCAGTTAGGTATTTCTGTATTTTAATACACATATCTTTTCTCCAGGGCAAGTGCCCTGTGCTTAGGTGTGTTATACCCTTACCGCCTACGGACTGCAGATGTTCGACTCATCCGTGCGCAGCCGCTGCGTGGGCAGAGTCTCGGTGCGTCCAAGGGCCACCTGGTAGCTTATGTTGGAAGCAGGCAGCCTCCGAGAGGCTGGAGAATGACCTGGGAGGAGACAATGGGATGTGGTTTAGGATTCAGAAGAGCTGGGAGCTGGCCCCTAACCCTTCGGCTGCAGAGCCCTTTCCCTCTTCCCTCACTTGGTCACACCTGCAAGGATGTTGGGCAGATTGTACAGGCTCGTGCATGTCCTTCCCAGCAGAGCCCACTTGCTGGGAAGCCTGACTCCAAGAGCCATCTTCATCTCCCTGGAAAGGGTGCTCAAGAACACACATTCCGAGCAGGGTGATGAAAGGGTAGACAGGCCCCAGCGGGACAGGACTTCTCCCATCTTTGTCACCAAGAGGTGGGAAGCACAGGAGGGAACGATTGCTATGTCTGAAGATGGTTTTGGTAAGTGGCAGCCCAGAACATGTGCCCAATGGGACAATGACCAAGGGAGTAGGGAGAAAGAGGCAGCTAAGGGAAATATTGATGGAGAAAGAGGAGACATTTGGCAAGGCTAGAGAGGAAAAGAGAATTCAAGAGTCTTAAGGCGAGAAGCAGATGGACTGGTGCAAAAAGTCCTGGAGGCCAGAGAACTCTGCTAATCTATACGCAGGTGGTCTTGTGCATGGTCCATTCCTCAGAGGAGCAACATCTTTTGGGACTGTGCCTGTAGGCAATATCAGGTGTGGTGGAGGCCAACCAAACTGATCTTTTTGTAGCTGCTTGGGTGGGCAGTGCTCCCTGCTTGCCTTGCACAGTGAAGCGTGCAGTGATTCTTTTGTCATCCTCCATGTAAGCCTTGAGCCAACCTCTGTGGCAGTGCCACCTGGCACTAAGGGTCTGAAGGTGCACTTGATGGACACCCAGCGGAAACCTAGGCTGCAGCCTTCTCAAAGGCTGTAACTGTTGGAAAAGAATGACTGAGAAACCACCATCAGAAAGTGAGCACTGTCCCCAATTGCATGGGTGGGGTCCCTTCTCCCATGGATATCTCTGTCAATGAACAGAAAGAAGGAGATGCCTGCTTGTCTGAGTCACCTGTCACCCATGCATATGGTCTATGTGTGTGAAATGCTGCGTGTTAATCATCTGCAGTGTCAGATGAAGGTACAGAGTACAGGGATATGTTATTCTTGAAACAAGTGTGGGTCTGCACTGGGAACTGTGCTAGGAATTTGTGTCACAGCCAAATGAGGTCCCGTCTGCAAGGAAAGAAACTGGGATATTCCTGCGATATTCCTGTTGAGATGAGGTGGGACAAAAAATGGGAGTGCTTGCAGGATCAATGATGATCCAAAGGAAGGAAATGGCACATGAAACATTTGAAGCTTTGCAAAAGTAGTTAAGGCTAGTACTGAAGCTAGGGCCTTCACAGGACTGAAGGGGCTTTGGGTTTTGGAGATTCCAAAGAAAGAACAGATAAAATACTTCCAGGCACAATAAAAACTTTTTTTGTGAAGGAACAGTTGGATAGATCGGAAGTGCAGTTGTGACACCTCCGGCCTAGAATAGCAAGATGAACTGATGAGGTGATCAGCAGCCTGACTGCCATGGACAGGAAGCTTTTTTGCAAAATATGATCAGGTTGGCTCTGGCCAACTTGGAGATTGTCAGCCGATGTGAGCAAAGACTGAAATAGCTAAAATGTCAGCTCCACACCTGAAGAGTCAAAGACCAAAGTAGAAATCCTCTGTGTGGACGTGGTATTCAGCCAGTTAAAGGACTTGGGGAAGACATGAAACTTTTATAAGTTTCCTACTCTATTTATAACCTTCCGTGCTGCAGAGGGAAGAATTCAGATGGTTACAGCTCATAACTCCTTAGCAGGTTTATTTAACTTCAGTGCTAGAGCTCGAATGAACGTGTAGGAGGATGGAGATTTTTTAAGCAATGAACGTGACTCGTAGAAGGAGCCTACAGGAGATCATGGCTCTGCAGACATGACCTCAACTCTCCAAAGAGAGAACTGGACTGAAACAGACTTTTGAGCTCACCGCTCCAGGAGAGGCTGCCTGGGTGGATCTCCCAGGATTGAAAGGCAGAGGGAAGTCTCGGGGACTCCAGGTGACTCCTTGTTCAGTTTGATTTCGGAAAAACTCAGCATGAACTTTTGTATTTTCTGAAACAACACTTCCTTTCTGCAGCAAATGACCAAATTCTGAGTCTTCATTCCAGTTAGGAAGGAAAACTTAAAAGATTTTTTGAATTTCTGACAAACTGGAAATCTCATTCCTCATGCTACAGGACTGCCCTTAAAGTACTAACCAAATTCTTGTTTTGCCCTTTAAAATTAATGGCTGCAACAGAACTGGGATTTTTCCTATTTGGTGTTCCAGACACGGATGATTTTACTTGGTGTGCCATAGTTACTATGGCAGTCCTTTACATACAGGAAGGAGCATCACAATTGTCCATCATTTACCTGTCACTGCTGAGGTAATCTTGTGAACTGCTGTTCCTCCACACGTGTATTCACACTTGCATCTTATGGAATTATTTTATCATTGATGATTTTTAAAAACATTTTTTCTAAAATGATGGAAAAGGAATATAATCATGAGTGACAGCTGCGGTAGTTCTCGGATGAAGTCCCCACATGCAGTTTTCAAGGCCTGAGAGAACTGATGGCTGAAGGAGACATCCCACCTCCAAATGTTGCCTGTTATCAACCAGACCCTTTTGCTTGGTGTTTTCTAACAGTGAGCAGCATTGCAAGGATGGAGATTTTGATCCAGTAAGCAGCTGAGCACCTTGGGAATTCACTCAGCCCACGGCCATGCACCAGAAAGATCTAACTAACATAACGATGGGAATCTAAAAGGCAGCTGTCAGCTAGGGTACAAAGGAAGGGGGTAGTTTAGAGAAGGAAGTTATGTGTGTTGGTCTGGTGCTTACATCTTCCAAAGGAAAAGGGTGTTCTGGATTGAGAAGCTGTGAGAAAAGGTATGCAAGGGAATATGGGTAACATGAGAAGTGGATTGCCTTGTTAGGCATAAGTATGCTGCTTAAAACCATTTCTAAGAGAGAAAAGGAGTGATTAGTCTAAGGTGGAGAGTAGCTGAGTACCCTGGTAAGTGAGGACTTGATAGCTTCCTGCTGTGGGATGGGAGGCCAGTCCCAGATCTGGTCATCTGGTCATGGATGTAAGATTCTGAGGAGTTCTGAGAGCTCCAGATATTATTGTCCTGTGCTGTGGGAAGTGCTTGGAGAAAAGCTAAAGAGAGGAATTACTAAGTGTGTTGCTGGTGAGTAGAGCGTGAAGAAGTGTTAGGGACATCATGCTGTGAAGCTCTGTCCTGTTCATCTCTCCAGTGATTACATTGGTGGCAGCAATCAGGAGGCAAAGAGCCTGTCCTGTTCAGACCTGTGATAACAAAGAATTGATACTGGCTTTCTCCATTGTGCAGTAACTGAAATAGCACTTTGGAGGAAAAAAAAGTGAACAATCTGTTAGTCTTTAGGAATCACTGCAATTGTTAATTAAGGTGGGGAAAAGTGGATGTGAGCTGGTTTTGCCTCATAGACTCAGCATAGGGCTAAAACAAAGCACCAAGACAATCGAAGTGTTGTGCTTGCCTTGGCATCTAGTAGGTCCTTACACTGGCAGCTGAGCTTGATGTTGAAATGTGAGACCAAAAGATGAATAGCTGCACTTGGGGGTGGAATATGAAGAGAAACTCAGAAGCATTACGTAATACGGGGCTTGCCTACATCCAGGAACTGTAATTGATCGCAAAGCCAAGAACAGCAATACAAAATAAGAACATCTGCTGAATAATATGAACACAGCAGGCATATGAACTTTTAATAACACCTGTGTAGCAACTGGTCAGGAGTTGCTGATTTACAACTGGACAACGGCATATATTTTTACCATGTCTAACTAACGATGGCAGAGAGACCTCTTGCTGAGCTGTGGCACCATTCCCAGGACAACAGGCTAGATGGGGACTTTTTTAAAACTCCTGAGCTTTTTGTTGTCTAGTCAGGTTCTGGGACTTCCTCCTTGCTTCCTGTTGCATCCTTGGACTACTACCATGTCCATTTCCTGCATCCTCTCATTATTGCTTTCTTCATCCTGTGCTCCTACTGAAATCCTGCTAATATTTGCATAAGTGACCTTAAAATTACCTTAAAAGAATACAATAGTTTCTCTTATTTTCAGTCTTGGATGACAAAACTGAGTACTGGGAAATACCTTTTGGATTGCTTTTAAGTTCTTCCTATAAGGTGCTAGTGATTGCGGACGCAAACTTGCAACAGGCTTTTGCAATAGTCTTTAGCTGCCTGGTACCCTGGTAAAGGTTACCCACGCCTGGAGAATTGCTGCCCTAGATGCTCTTGTTTGGCTCTTCTTGTTTGATACTTCCCTATTCCGGGGTTTCTGTGCAGCTGGTACCCATTTTACACATAATAGAAGAGATGGAGGGAAGAAGGTATGCTCCCTGCTCTACCAAACTCCCTAAAACCTTGGGTAAAAAGAGGCTGAAAGGATATGTGTGCAAGTCAAGAAGTGTTGGAAACTGCAGGAAGTGTTGTCACTGCCTACACAGATCCTTGCTTGGAGGAACCCTCCGACACCAGATGGATATCTTCTATTGGTAGAGAGCAACATCTCCCTTTTGCTGGCAGTAGCTTCTGTGGCTGGAGGCTGAGGAAATGAGGGAGAAGATGAACTCACAGCGTCGGGGTACAGGATCCTATGCAAGTGAGTTCTTTTGATGCAACTAGAGTGTCTCCTTCCCAATTAACCAGAAGTGAACTGAAGCATGCAAATTGGGATCAGATTTGGGTGGCACTCAAATTACCCTTAGTATGAATTAAGTGCGCATGTATAATAAAAGCCATTTGGAATTGCTTAAGAACAGTTGACCTGTGTTGGTGAGATGTCTTTCTTAGCACACTTTAGTCTAAATGCTATTAACCTCTTACGCTTCATCAATGAGAAGCTTTCTTCGAGATGGTAGTGCATTATATCGCTATGGCTGTTTATATTGTGAATTTCCCCAGGCAGGGGAAATGATAAGAAATTTCTCTTGGCACTGAGAGAGCAGGTAGCTCAACACAGGAGTTTTGTCTGTACAGACTATACTATTTCCTCTGTTAGCCTGTGTATGAACTTCTCTGTGTGCATAACGCTTGGCCTAGAAACAGACAAAAATCATACCAAGGGCAACTTCAGTGTATGCTATAACATTCTGCTTTCCTAAAGTACACATTTTGAGCAACATAATTCAATGTTCTGAATGAAATGAATATGCTCACATCAAATTACACCAGAGGATTTTTATATAATAAAAGTGGAAGTTAAGGACTCTATCTCAGTCATGATTTTTTTTTCCAAATTACTTTTCCACTCCATACAGCTACATACTGTATAATAGAATTGCAAGTTATTTAGCTTGTCCTTACTGTTTCATTGGGATTTTTTTTGGCAATAAACTGTATCAAGGGCAGGAAAGGAACTGTTTCAGGACCACTTTCTGGTTATAGGCCACTGTTATAGGCACCTCATCAGGGCCTTATAGACCTCTAAGTAATTTAAGAAGTTATGTATGTAGATAAGCTGGGACAGATTTGTCCTCTTGCTATGGCAAAATCAGTACTGGAGTATTATGTAGGTTTCTTCCTGTGGTGGAATGAGGCTACTCTGACTAGTCATGCTCTCAAACAAGGCAAAGAGGCCTGATAGTGTCCTTAGCATCTGTCACTTAGTGTCACTTAGCATCTGTGAGCCCTGAGATTATGAACAGGATGGTCTGACTTGCTCATGGGACCTGGGGGTACTTCTGTGCTATATTGAGGTGCTGGAGCGTGCCCAAAGAAGGACAAGGAAGCTGGTGAGGGGCCTAAAGCACAAGTCTTATGAGGAGCGGCTGAGGGAACTGGGGTTGTTTAGCCTGGAGAAAAGGAGGCTGAGGGGAGACCTTATCGCTCTTTACAGCTACTTAAAAGGAGGTTGTAGCGAGGTGGGTGCCGGTGTCTTCTCCCAAATTCCAAGGACAAGAGGAAACGGCCTCAGGTTGCATCAGGGGAGGTTTAGATTGCAAATTAGGAAAGATTTCTTCACCAAAAGGGTTGTCAAGCATTGGAAGAGGCTGCCCAGGGAAGTGGTGGAGTCGCCATCCCTGGAGGTATTTGAAAGATGTGTAGATGTTGTGCTTAAGGACATGGTTTAGTGGTGGACTTGGCAGTGCTAGGTTAACAGTTGGACTTGATCTTAAAGGTCTTTTCCAACCTAAACAATTCTATATGCAGTGTCTGTTACAAGTCAAAATGGAAATATGGAGCCAGCTGACAAAATCTGACACAGGACCTTTGATCCTCAGGAGGGTGTCCTGGAAGCTCATGCACACTGTGCACAGCTGTCTGGCTCTGCACTTGATTGTATGAAAGGGAACATACAGGCCCTTGGCAAAACCTTAGCCTCTAAAGAAAATTTAAAATCGATGAAAAGTAACTGGTTATTTTTATGAAACAGAGCATGCATACCTAATTTTTTTGAAATCACAAAAAAGCAGAGATCTCTAGGATCCCATTGAAGCTTCTGTTGTAATAATAATTATTCTTCTACTTTCCTATTTTTGGCACAGATCATATGGATTTCCATACCATCTGGCATGCAGTTTTCAGTGAAATAAGAACTATAAAGGGCCTTATTTCCCTTAGGAACTCACATGCTAATTAAACCTGTACTACTACAGCTGATCTGAGCCAGATGAAATCAAAGCTTTGAGTCCATACACCTTAACTTTGAAGGGCTTCAATTCTCAGGGACTGGATCAATTTGAAGGCTTCAGAAACCAGCTGTAGTTCCTTGGAAGCTATAAAAGGTGAGGAAAAAATATGATTTAGATCTGCTGAACAAGCCATAAACAGAAATGTATGTTGCCAGCTGTCATCCATTTTTGAAGCTGGCTTCAAAGCACTGTATGGTACATTCACCCCTCTCTTAGCTCCTTTTTAAGAGCTGTGTGTTACAAGTTTGTCCTCCTTACTATTTTGTCAATAGCAATACTATATTCTGATCATCATGCTCTCTAGGGTGTATTGCTCCTTTAAGTTCTCATTCTTCTTAGAGTTGCATACAACTGGCAGCAGAAATATTTCTGGATGCTGCTAGGCAAGACATTATGGCTTATCTAGTAGCACTTAGCATCCTCCTTTGAGTGAGTTCATTATTCCTCTCAAGCCTGAGGCTTTGAGTTTTGAACTGTAACTCTAGTGGATAAAGTCTGCATAACTCTTTGGAGAAATAAAACTTCTATTAGTGAAGTTTGATTAGCAACTGTTCTACAGTCACCTCTAACCACACCTGGACACCATTTGATCCTGAATAGCAGATGTGTGTGTTGCATTGTGCCACAGCTGTAATCCAGTACTGGTGCAGAGTGACCAGCTGAACTGAGATCCAGATTCATCTCATCAGGATGACAAGAATCAAGTACTTTGGATGAGGTGGTTAGGGCAGGGTTGTCCAAGCAACCTGTGGTGTTTCGTTGAGCTGAAAAAGCTTAAACACTTCTCTGTTCGGATACCATAAAGTTTTGCTGCTGTTCTTCCAATGTGTAGGAGAAAAGATTCACATGATATTCTCTTACTTGCAGGTAACTTTGGAAAGCCTTAAGAGGAGTGATGTTTGCAACACATGCACAGTGTATTTTCTGAACATCGTGCCTTTTGAAAGGGCAAGATAGGCAGAAATGTTAAGTTGTCATAGTGCGGAACAGTTAATAATAGAGTAGTATTTTAATTTGACATTAAAAGGTAACAGGAAGAAAAAGTAAATGGAGGGCTTAAGGAATAAGAAGGATAGTTGACTTTGTGCGTAGCAAAACACACTGAAATGTGGTCCTGTTTAGGGCATCTGCAGAAGTCTGACTTCAGCACAAGCTGCACATAAACCAGGCTGGAAATAGACCCTCAGTCATCTCAATCATTTTCTGTATGAAAGTGCATCACAGCACTGTGCTTTTGAATTGCTTTTAAGAAATGGTTAGAGCAGAGGTTTGAAAACCACCTCCTCTGTCCTGCTCCTTATTTGTATGAAGCTGAGAAGCTATTTCACTTCTGTGCATTTATTTTCCTATCTGTAAAATTGTAATCATGAATACCTCTACCTTCTACATTGTACATATGTTCTGATGTATAGAAAATCATAGTATTCCCGAGGCCTGAGCTAATGATACCAGACGTCCATATTATTCAATGTCTCATCCCTGGATCTAGCCAGTACAAATGATCTACAGGAAGGTGTATGAAATGCTGATGTTCATTATGAAATACCATTTTGGTCTTTAGATTTAGCTTAAATCTTGAAATGGAGAATGTAATAGTGTAAAACATGTAATGGCTGTAAGTAAATATGTAAATAAAGGAAGTTCTGGCTATTCATATAAATAGCCAGCTTCTTGAACTTTGCTTATTGCTTGGCCACAAGTACTGCAGCTGAATTATGCACTGTATGAACAAGGCTTTTTTTTTTTTTTTAAACTCCCGTCCTTTAACTTGACTGAAATTCCATCTTGTGCTTTTATTCACATATGTTCTTTTGCAACCTTCAGTTAAGAGATCTGAAAGTGTACAAGAACACTTTTGACACTGTATCCAAAGCAATATGCTAGACTCCACATTGCAAACCTGCAAAGATATTATGCTTAGGGTTGTTCTTTGCTGGGGATATGGGGGGAAGGGGATATGGTGGAGAGGCAGGAAAGAGGAGAGGAGGGTTTGAGACATACCTAGTGCTAAAGTTTGTCTTGGAGGTATAGCGCTGGACTATGTACTGGACCTGCTTTAATATTGGTCTGTAACTACTGTGCTGCTTCTGCTTCCTGAGGGTCAGTCATACTTTGAGAGGACAGGAAGTATCTCATGGGGCTTTGCTGGCCTTAATCTTATGTTTTGTCTCCTTAATCTTAGCAGACACTGGCACAGAGAAGGGGTGGTCATAATCTGTCAAGAGTCTTGACAAGGCTGTCTCCCTGTCTGTACGGCCGATGACATTCAGACGGGATGTCAAACTGCATGCAGGTCCCATGGAAATTTTCTGACTAATGGTGTTAATAAGCATCCCATGCAAATTTAATCTGAAACAGCCTTCTCAACTAGTCGTTACTGCTTAATAGTGCTGAAGTGATTATATTCTATGATTCTAGGAAATAGTTGATCTTCTGACAGTATGGCTTTTGTTACATCTTCCTGTGTTAGATTCTGGGATTATTCTTGGCTTTGCAAAAGACAAGGTGATATTTCTTAAGCTGCAAGCATCTGTAAGTGAGCTCTGGTTCCCTGGGGACTGGTTCTCTTCAAGCTGTCTGCCTGGGTTTCCCTCCCTTGGAAAATGGAGATGTCTGCTTAGTCCCTTTCCATTTCTGCCTTCCCTGTGTCTTCTGGCTAGGGCATGGCTCTTATATCTGTGAAGAGCTGCTGGATCTCATTGTAGGATGTGGCGTTTGTAAGCAAATGAGAGGCACTTTCATTTTGGAAGGGTAAATTGTAATGTGAATAAATAGAAAAGTTAATTCTGATGCAGAGTTCTGTCAGAGATTCCTGCAAACATCTTTTGTACAAATCTTGCAAGAAGCTGGAATTATGGATCTCTGTTCACTTTCCTGGGGCAAAACAGAATCATAGTACTCATTTGCTTAGTCACAAGAGTCAAAACAAAGCAGTCCAACCAGGGTATGGTAAGAAGAAAACAAAGTTATTACCTTGTCAATGTCTTGGTTGATCAATTGCTGCAAAGAGGAGAAACTAAACTGATGAACCACACGGATAAGTTATGCAATGTTATGAAACAGATGTTGAGGGACTGATTAAATGCACATATCCTTTGTACTTAGAAATTATTTCTGAAAGCTCCCAACGCTGGTCATGGCATGTGGCAGCTTAAGCATCATGCGTCTGAGATCTAAATATAGTGAGTCAGAATCTCTGCTGCTGGATCAGTATCCAGAGATCAAAAATGACAAAGGACCTACTGTGCATTAGGATGCTCCTTTCTGCCTGTTCCTTCTATCCAGTGCCTTGTGGATTACTTATTTAATGACATTTAATCATTAATTACTTGGTTGTTTGAAAGCCTGTTTATATGGATGATTACAGCTGCCTGCGTATCTAGCCAACCCATAAACTTATCTGGGTTTCAGATGCAGCTTGTTAAGTTTTAACATGTGGTTGCCCTGCGTGAGGAGTCACTAACACTCTTGTCTGTGAAATTGCACCATTGGCCAAGGACTGTCCACTTTCCCTCTGCATGAGGAAAAGTTCCCCGGAGTGAGCTGACTGTTTTCCAACAGACTCCCCACAGCCATTAAGATGCAGAGGCACAGCTCCTGCTGGGAACCCCACTGGTTCAGGTGTACTTTCATGATAGACCCCAGCATCCCCATATATGAGGCACTCCAGGAGCAGCAGATTAAGTCAGACTACAAAACTGATTTTCGCTGTCTAGGGTCTTCTAAGACATAACTGTTGCCCCAAATAAGGGCAGGGTGGGGAGAAGCCATTCAGCTGTGAGTTCAACGGCCTTGCAATAACAGCATTGAGGGGTAGTTCCCAAATCGGGTCATAGGCTTCTTCCCACTAGAAAGGTGGCAAATAGGAGACCTTAGTACCCCCATTTAATACAAACTATAGAGAAGGAATTTTCTTTAAGATTTTTCTCTGGAGGAACCTATTCATGACTAAGGCAAAAGCAAGTGGTTTTACATGGCATCTCAGTGTGTAAGGGATGGATCGTCTGGGCTCCCCCATGGCTTGGAGGGTTATGGACAAACTGCCTGCACAGCTGAAGTGCTACAGGCCAGCTGGTAGGTCTCTAAGACAAGATGTTGAGAAGTACTTATGACTGNCTTGCCACTCTGAATGTGTGGTCTCTTGGGGTATAAAACTAAGAGGAACTGCACTCTTGCTTATCACTTCTGAAGGCAATGAATATTTGAACAGCTTTGGTTTCCACTTTGGCTGAAGGGGTGGAAGCACTTCCTACTAAATCAGCTCTAGATGCAGCTGGATGCCTGGCTGAAGTAGGGGAATTTCCAATGAAATTCTCTTTTGAGTCTACAGTCACTGGAATTTTTGCACAAATGGTACTTTTTTAAAAAGAAAGTCTACATATAAAACTTATTCTTATGCAAGCAACACTACTGAGTAACAGGATAATTAACTTTTTTTCCTGACATCTTTTAGTGAGGCAAAGGCTGAGCCATTTGAAATTCAAGAAGGACAAAAGCAAGGAATAACTTTGGGAAGGAATAAACCCTTGCAACAATACAGGCTGGGTACTGACTGACTGGGGAGCAAGCTGGGCATGGGCAGTAGTGTGCCCTGACAGCTGAGAAGGGCAACAGCATCCTGGGCTGCATTAACAGGAGTGTAGCCTGATCCAGGAAAGTGATTATCCCCCCTCTTCACTTGTTTGATCAAATCTGGGTACTGCATCTAGTTTTGCTTCCCCCTCCAAATCAATACAAGAAAGATGTCTTGTATAGGCTGGAACTAGTCTGGAGGAGAACCACCAAGCTGGTCATGCAGGAGCACTTGCCGTCTGAGAAGAGGCTGATAGACTACGGCTTGTTCAGTGTGGAGGAGAGACGGTTTTGGGGGCAGTCAACAGCAGCCCTGCAGTATTTGTGGGAAGGTTGTCTGACTAGATATAAGAAACTTCATGAGGACAGTTAAGGATTGGAGGCAGGCAGCCCAGAGAGGTTCAGCTGGCTCCATCCTTGGAGGTTTTGAAGACCCAACTGGATCAAGACCTGAGCAGCCTGGTCTGATCTCACAGCTGGCCCTGCTTGAGGAGGAGGCTGGACTAGAGATGTCCTGTGGTCCCTTCAAACTAGAGCTACCCCTTGATCCTATGGTCAGTGTTGTATGCTAATACCAGTAACACCTCTGAGTCAGTTTCATCTGGTTATTTTGCCAGATCTTTGAATGATGGACCTAAGTCCTTAAGATATGATATACACCTGTGCTTGGGTTGTAGCAGTTCTGTCTCAGGTGACAGATATTAAGCCCAGCTAGCCAGCCCCTAAGAAGAAATCAGTACTCTTGCAGTTAAAGAGCTGTGAGAATCTTCTTGCAGACTATATGTATTTAAAAAATCCCCCTCAATTGGAGGTGAATAAACTACAGTGAATGGGGAGCAGCTAGGGTATAGTTTTCGCAGAAAGGACTGCATTTTCTCCCTTTGATGTGAAAAGCTCTATGTGATCAAAGAAAGTCATACTGCTTAAATGGTTTAAATGTGCAAGAAAAATCAAATAAACCCTTAACTTAGAGAAGCAAAAACTTCAGTTCTCTGGAAGGCAAAAGCTGTTGTTAAATTAGCGCAATGACAGCAGTCATGTTGTTTGTCATGAGTTATGTTATAATACAGTCAAGAGGGAAGATAACCTCAGTGTAGTGTCAAGTTATTTTTATTAATATGGTTTAATGTGGCTTTTGTATCTGACATATGACTGTTATTTGACTACCTTTCTGGAAGGAGAGAGGGCCAAGAGTAAAGACTGGATGTTTAGGCTGTAATGTTTACAGTCCCAGCAAGAACAGATGCTGATGTCTTTGTGGATGTACCCAACCAGTATTTAATAGTGTGGACTCCATAGATGAATCATAAACATAGTTACCTCTGCTTGAAAAAATATAAATAATAAACCATCATAAAGCTCTGATGATTCTGGCTCTGGGTGCATTATCAATTTGACGAAGGTACTTCGGATTGAACGCAATCTCTCTACCCAAACGGTCAGATAGCAAAATGTTGGGAAACAAGATATGTAAAAGCAGCTGATGTGTTGGTGGCAACTTGCTTCTTAACTTCTTAATTTACCTGGCTTTTTTATCTTGGAAAGTAACATAACATAGCAAACCTTCAGCAGCTTTCCAGAGTGTGTATATTTTTTTTCACATCTCTTGTGGGGATTGGTTTAACCGCAGTTTAACGTCATTAAGTTGAATTCACGTGCTTCACCTGAAAACATTAATTTCTGTGCTGTCTATGCTGACTTGAATTTTAGTATTTATATTTTTCTTGTTCTTGCTTGTAACTTAAGCCAAAGGAGTCTTTAACCTAGCACATCTGCCAGGGCTCTGTTGCTTGCTTGACATTCATATGGGCTTTTAGGCTGTCATCAAATATACAGTGGATGCTTTCCCAAGTTTTATAAACATTTTTTTTTTTGCTTAATTGTACTAACATCAATACTATGGAGATGTAAAATCTCATTCACTGTATTTCCTTGGCAGAGGCAAGAAAAGTTGTTTGCAGAACAATTGCCTGT
Source organism: Fregata magnificens (assembly GCA_013389945.1). Taxonomy (NCBI): domain Eukaryota; kingdom Metazoa; phylum Chordata; class Aves; order Suliformes; family Fregatidae; genus Fregata; species Fregata magnificens. The sequence goes on along the minus strand of WAAD01024173.1, from coordinate 54,531 downwards.
GTCTCATGTATGAACTATCCTTCATGTTGTTTTCTTCTGTGTATCCCAAGCTTGTCTTTGCAACTTGTTTTTCCTTCACTTGAAGGGTTTGTTTCAAAACAAAACACACACGCATGCCCCCAGCCTCCAGCCAATCCATGTACATATTTCACATGCTTTCCTTAAGTTACCTGACACCTCATCTGTGTTTGGGATATAGCTGTGAACAAATTCCTGACTTTTACCAGCCTATTGCTCTTGTTCCAGGCAGGATACGTTCCCCTAAACTTCATTCAATTTCCTGCACGTTTTTTTGTGGGTGGTTTGTTTGGGTTTTTTTTCCCCTCAAATATTCCTTTACTGCTAACTAGTTTGTCTTCAGGAATAGCAATTGCGTGTGTAGCGACCTTGCACAGTTTGGACAAGTAACAGGGTCTGTCAACATGTCCTTGTTTACAGTTCCTGATGCTGTCAGTGGGCTGAGATCACTTTTGGAACATTCCTCAGTGTTTCCAGCCCTGTCCTTACAGACTGGCTGTCGATACTGTGTTCTTTTCACATGATGCTGTTGTGACTTAGTAATTTTGACATCAGCATCAGAAAGACAGGTAGTTATTGAATATATCTTTTTCCCTCTCCATCTGTCTGGGGACAGGAATCTGATTTTTCTTCTCCTGTTTCTTCATCTTTGATTTATTTCTTCTCTGCTACTCCGACTTTGTAACTTCACTTACCTGCAGGAAGCTGTTCTTCTCTGCAATCCTGTTCAAGACTCAAGGGTTAAAAGGAAAGAGGCAACATGAGACATTCAGATTGTACTCCCTCCTCTCCAGATACTTTCTCAAGGCCGTCCTTCAAATGCTTATATGTAGTTCCAGATCCCTAGCTAGTCAAACACTTACAAAAGAGGTAGGGGAGTCCAACGCTTTGGCAGGCACAGGTAAATCTGCCCTGGGATTGCTCATTCAAGTTTCAGACATTGCCTGGCTCCACTTAACAGTGCTGGTAGTGGGCACTTGAAGTTGCCTAAGGCGCTGAATGAGGGCAATGCAATGCTTGATGGAGGGAAATACCCCAGTACAGCTGGCTTGCTGTTCCTCCCCCAAGAGCCCTTAGACACACAGAGGGCCGCTTCCCTGCAGGAGAGGCTTGCACAGGGATCAGAGAGGGTCAGTCCCCACTCTTATCTCTTGTGTGGGTAGAAGAGCAGATCCTTAGGGATCCTTCAGGTCAAGGACAGGAGACAATAGCTTTGTAGTTTGAATATATTCCTTCCCTGAGGAATAACAAATTACCCTTGGCCTAAATGAATTTGCAGTTCCTACTGTAAAGCAGTTATTCAAAACTGGAAATCTCTGGGAGCCTGGGGCAAACTACAGGTCAATAAACAGGACTGAGTAATATGGTAACATTGAAAGGAAAGGAGCAGTGCCTTACGGCTATGGACTTGGTTTCACCCTTCTCTCTGCTCTTCCTTCCTTCTGCCTGCAGACTACTCAGTGCCAGTGAGGCTGAAATAACAATAAAAAGGATACAGTTTATTTCAAACCTTGCTTAGAGCAATAAACGAGGAAATGGAGGGAATATGATCTGCCTGGCTTTGGTCCTTAATGTTTGCACTAATTCATCAGCTTTAGCTGTTCAGGCTGAAGGTGGGGACAGGAACCAGATAGCCCCCTCCTCTTAGCTGGTGGGGAAGCCCTTGCTCAGACACATCGCATCTTCCAGTGCTGATCTACAGAGGTACCTGCCTCCTGCTCCCCTGCCAGAGTGGGGACTTGAGATGTCTCCTGAGGATGCCCTGGCTCCTCTGAGGAAGAGATCTAGCTCTGTTTACAGTGTGGGGAACTGTAAAATATTGCACGTCTGTCCTGATGGGAGCCAGTCCATGTGATGGTGAGGCTATTGCTTGTCTCTGTAGTGGCTCACTGGTCAGAGCACTGGTTCCCCGCTTTGGCTGACCCCAAAGCAAATTGAATCTATCTGTCTCCCATCCTAGCTGGGTGCCCTGGTCACCAGGACACGGTGAAGTGCTGCTCAGGTGTCTGTTTGCCTTGGACTTGTTTGCATGGAGTTTTAGGCAGAAGACAAATGTCTCTTTCTCCAAGTCAGACAGCTAATGGATTTAGCCACCTCCACAACTGTGCAGTGATTTTTAGACAGACCAGACTGTCATTTAGGATGTCAACAGAGGTAACTAAAATCCATCCTGTCATAAGCATCATTCAGGTGTCCCGAACCCTTCCCCATAAGCTTAAAATGGTTGGTACTACTGTTATTTTTGGCAGCAATTCATCTAGCAGTTAATTTTGTCAACTATATTTTGAGTTTGATGTAGTTGTTAGGTTGTTACTGCTTCCTCTGGATTGGTGAATTTAATTTATAGGCAGCCTCAGCAGCTTCACTGCAAAGACAAGGAATGAATCCTGTCCTTAAAGAGCAAATAGTAACTAGCAACAGAGTGCATTCAGTCTTGAAGTCATGACCAAATGTCATGCATAAGAACTGAGCTGTATCCTGCATAATTAACCTTAATTTGAAACTTTACCAGCTTCATCATTAGCAGGGAAAGTTAAATACAAATTCTTAATGCTATTCTTGCCAGTGAAAAATGTAGTCATCCTGCCAGAGAGCAGTATCAAATGATAAACTGCACAGCTCTCCCTCTTCCCATGTCCCTGCTGTGACCAGACCATTAATGATAACTACCTAATCTACCAAAAGGGATTTAGTTGTCAGCAGACAATCCTGTGTATATGGTTGAGGCCAAAAATTTAAAATACAAATGTAGGGGTAACTTATGTAGTTCTTTCTGTCTGTCCCACAAACCTCTAATTCCAAGCTGCAAAAGTTTGCATAAATAGAAACCAAATAAGAACCTCGGCATTCGTCCTACCGCAATAAAAATCTACAGACTAACACTTTGATGCTTGTTCTAGTCTACCACAACTGTTTTTCCTATCCATTCTGTTGTGGTAAGAGACAACTACAAATGCTTAGAACTGAAGCCTGTTTTAATAAATCTGCAGGTAATAGTATATCATTCCTTTAAGTCCTCAAGTGGTTTTACATTAAAGAATTGGCTGGCTTGGAGCTACCTGGTCCTCTTCCATCTCTCTGCTCAGCACAGCTGAGTGTCTGGCCCTGTTTATTCCACTTCTCCTTGTTTCCATGCTGTTCTGAGTATGTGGAGGAGCTCTTCAATATGTGGGGTTTTTTTTCCATTTACAGTTGAATTTACCTGCATTTGTATTGTGTCAGAGCTGCAAGCACGTTTTGCTCTTGTGATGCATTCAGAGCACTTGTACCACTCGGGATTCTTCAGTGACAGCTACTACCTCTTGCCCTGTCTTATTACTTGTTATCACTTGTTGAGTTCCTTCAGTAAACATAACAGAAGGCATGAGTCACCCCTGCAGCTTGCTAGGGTCCTACACACTGGAACTTCAGCAGTGGCCTGGAGGGCAGTAAACTACTTGTTTCCAAAATGGCCTGCTGGCAGGTCCCTGAGTAGTGTGCACCAGGGACAGCAACAGCCTGAGAGGGAGATTCAAGAGAAGCTAAGCCCCTTTCTGGGTCTGAACTCAGTCATAGAATTGTTTACGTTGGAAAAGACCTTTAAGATCGAGTCCAACCATTAACCTAGCACAAGACCAGGAGCTCCTGGTAGCAAGCTGTTGCTGATGAGACCGTATACGTAAACTCCATATACAGTTCTGTCCACATTATGGACCTAAGACCGACTTTGTCAGGCTCACACATTATTCTTTCAGGCTGTGGGTCATTGTACAGCCCTAGGGTTTCTCTCGACATACTTGATCATAAACTCTGCTGGGATCTTAGCCGACACTTACTGATTTCCCTCTGACAAATAATTCTCTGAAATTAGAAACCAGAAATATTTCCAACCATAGTGTCTCCCTACTGTTAGAAAACCTAAATGGCTGAGCTGTTTTTTCATGGTTAAAAACATTTTATACAAGTTCTCCCAGCCACACTTACTGATTGAATTGCTAAGACAGATGCCTGCTCAGCTGTTTCCCAAGTAAGATACAACCTACATGTAGCATGCGAATTTTTCATTTTTGTTAGATTTCTGATCACTTCCACATCTTCCTCTGAACTTTCTGCACAAACTTGCTCTGTGCCCAGCAGGAAATCTTGGCTGAGTTGCTGCAGGAGCCTGTGACAGTCCACAGAACTAAAATATTAAGGCATTGCTTCCAATATGAGTTGTAATTTGTGGTAACTTATTTCTGATTTAACTAGCGGGATCTGTGGTGCCAAACTTCCATTTTAATGATGTGAACAATCCAGACCTTGGGCTGAGTTCTAGATAATTTGAAGCAAATTAATTGATTATTAAAATAAATTTCTTCAGATGGAAGAAGCCTGTGGAACAAAAACCAGATTAGTCTGTACTCTCTTCAAATTGCCACCAGATGACAGTGTTCCATCAGCTTTTAAATCTATGACCTCAGTCTTTGTTGCCATTGAGAGACTGCTGCTGTGTTTTATTCCTTGTTATGCAGTCAATCTTTTGGTAGCAGGCATCTTAGTTAAGATTGTGTTCAAATTTCCAGTACAACCCCCTTCTATCACACCTCAGTTTATTATTTAAAAAATTATCAATCTAAGCATATTTTAAAAGCAAGCTTGAACAAAACTGATTGCCTTGAAGCTGTGCAGATGTGAAAAAGGAATACTCTTTCTGCCCAGCCAAAAACTAACCCAGGTTTTAAAGGCTAGGACTCCATGGTAATTTGAATGTCTCTGTATAAAATGCTTCTTAAGTTTAAAGTCTTAATGCTGTGTTTCTAAGCCGGAGACCTATAATATAGATTAGTTCATTAAATATGCATGATTTTGTATTGCTGTTTCATCCAGAAATTCAACATAATAACTGTCCAAATAATTACAACACTACAGATATTGTTGGTATCAATCTTGACAGCAGACTGTCTTGAAGATAACTGTCATAGGAAGAAAGAATGATGCATCTAGATGCTTCTCGAAGTTGTTGAGAAATCCAGCAGGAGATACCCAAATGACTTACAGATGACTCTGCTTGTCCTGCCCTAAAGAAGGAGAGATCTTGGTCTTCTGAATGGTACTAGCACAAATATTTATACACACACTAGTGTTACTTGAAATCATCAATCAACAAACAGGATTATTTGTACTAAGTTGGGAAACAGTGCAGATGCTGTTGGTTTTGTCTTGGGGCAGGAGCATGGATTAGACCAAAATTATTGTCTGTCACTCATGGGCTTGTGGTCAATGAAGTATCAAAGGTGGTCCATGAAAGCACTGCCATGAATTGAATGCTTCAGTCACAGTGAGCTGTTAAAGAGATGCAGATTGGAGAGCCTTGTTAAAATATTTATATTAACTGCATTTGTAATTTTATTTATAGGAATGTAAATGTGACTCTGTAAAATAGCTCATTAGTATTAATTACACAATTATCTCTCCTGATAGAAGCTAAGCAATAACACATTCCAATCAATTTATCAATTGATTAAATCAATTAATTGATTTATGTCATCGTCCCCCCCCCAAAAGGTCAGCCAGTTCCCTTAAAAAATTGAGCAACGTCTTAGATGATCTCTGGAATTTTCTTCCATCTTTATTTTTATTTGCCATTATGACAATTGATTGAGCAGCAAACAAGTAGGAAGTTAAACGTTAACAGCAAGAGTTAGTGGAAAGGCAAGATATTAGGAATTGAAGTTAACTGTACCCATGTGAATATTTCTAGTGACCTGATGATGGAACATCATTGCTATGATTTTTTGCTCTCTATAGAGCACACATGCTTATTTTTCTGACCACCAGTCTAAAATAACATACTGAAAACCTACAGTAAGCCCATCATGAAAAGGCTAAAAATTCTGAGTCATAAATTGTAGTGCAACCTTCTAGCACTGTAAGTGCTGCTTACGTTTCCTTTCTGAGGGGGTAGATTACTGGCTTTAACTTTTTATGTCCCTTCCATACTGCCCTATCAGCTGATGTCTACTGAAATTTACAGAGACAGGCTTGATATGTCTGGATAACTGTAGAATGAAATACTCGATTCCCTTGGCATCTTTCTTCCTTCTTAGATACCTAATTTACAGAAGGTCCCTGTTTCAGCTGAAAAGGCAATGGATATTTTTGAATGTTTTTCAGAGAATTAAATAGCTTAAAGTCAATTATAAATGAGCCAAAAAAGGCTAACAAAAAGGCTGTGTATAAAGTATATTTTTAGTAACAGAGCTCTCTACCCACTGGAGTACAAACTGTCTAATGATGGCTGCAATATCAATTCACAGTCTCAAGGAAAAGTGGTTGGAATAGCACTCAGGCGTATGTTTACCTCTTATAATTCCATCTTTAACAACCACCTAAACTAAAAATAATTCAGTCCAGTAAATGAGTCATGAACATTAGAGGAACTGGATGACTTTTCCACAGTGAAAGTAAGCTCTCTAGTGAGGGCATCTCTACTTTTCTCCAAGCATCTTTTCCCCTTTGTTTTACCTACAGCAAATTCTCCAATGACAAACTTACTTACAGATGGTTGAAGGTCTCAAGGGGTAAACCAGCCTGAAGCACTAAAGACAAACTCGCTGAGAACAGATGACTAAAAATACCATGAGGTCTGGGAGGAACACTTTGTCTCGGCTGGCCGGAGCTGTCTAGCTAGGGTTCAGGTCTCGGGGCTGTGCACGTGGTAGCAGTGGACATGGTCTCTTGTTACCCTTTCTGTTGATTTTAATCCAAGGTAAACTGTTTTATATCACTGCAAAAAAGACTTAGCAGCCTTATCAGCAGCCCTCTGCACCCTCCCCTTCTAGCTTTTCTCCCTCATAGCCTTTCATACTCTGTTGTAAGAAGCTGTCACTATGCAATGGTAAAAATTCATTGTTTGTCTGCTTTAGTTCCCTACACATCTCCTGGCTGCTGCTTGTGTGTCCTATGTTTTTATCTAATCTAATCCTGTTGTCCTTCTTACCCTCTTTAAGCCCTTTTTGCCCTCCAAAACATGACATTGAGTCGGTCCCTGCTGTTACAAACAGCTTTGCTTTGGTACAAGAAAAGACTGATCTGATGACATCTGTACCCATCTCCAGAAACTTTGGTAACAAAATCTGGGGAGCAGTTTTAGACCTAAGCCATCTAATTTTGAACCATAAAAGTGAAAAAGTCCTTATTTTTGGGTGAAGAAGGCAGACAAAACACAGATTCCTGTTGTCATAACAAATCAGTTTTTCCTACCTGCCTTCCTGCCTTGCTCTGCTTTGAGCTGCCACCACCATTTGTTGGGATGGAAAGGGTGGGCAGCTTTCTCTGGCTTTCCCACAGAGGAGACTTACCAGCTTGATGGGAGCTGACCTCAGGCGGCAGCAGAGCTTACAGTTAAAGGGCTGCAATAATTTGTATTGGGATTTCCAAAATGAACTCTCCAGGCAGAAAAAGGACAGTCAAAGGCACTAATTCATGTCTGATTGGGAATAATTAAAACATCTTCCTCGCTTTCCAGTCTGTTTTTCTTCATAGCCAGTGTTTATGCCATGCCTCAGCTGAAGGATCTTAAATATCCTTTGCCATGCTTGAATTAATTTTGGGAGGTGTGTGTCCCTCTAGGCACAAAAAACTCTTCAGTTTCCTGTTTATTTATAGTTCTCACCATTTAGAAATCAGAATTGAAATTAAAACCTTTATAGGACGACTGGTGACTGCTATCCTGCTGCCGCATGAAGTCAGTCCCCTGGAATATAGCCAACCAATATTTTTGGCAGTTTTCCTGGAGCAGCAAGAGCACTTGCTGACCCTGACATCTGGTGCACCTTATGAAATCCAAGCAATTAATCGTGATCCAAGGTAGAATCTCTCTAGACTGGCTAAGAACGTCTGTTTAGCAGAAACCTTGTGGTATTCATTAGGACCCTTCCAGATAATTTCCAGCAGGTAATTCTCCTAGCCTTGAACAGCATTAGGTAATACATTATCCAGAGCCCGTTCTAACGTTCATCTGTGTTTTTTGGAAGGTAAACCAGGGATTATTTACCAGGGGATATGACTGACTGAAAACAAGACTGAGGATAGAAAACAATCTTTGTGCTATTGTCCAAGATGCCTTTTAGGTTAAAAGCGTTGAGGAACAGGGTGGATCTTAGTAGGGTTGCCCTGCTGAAAAATGGGTCTAGCCCCTTATTGTTAGCCAGTCACACTGGGTATACGGTCACTGCTGCGCTGGGAATGGGCCACGGGCGTCTTTTCAGCAAAGTTATTTCTTAAATGCTGCTGGTAGCAGGTCTTATTCTTGCTACAGATGAGCAAAGAAGAGCAAGTGCAAATTTTATATCCCTGAGTGTGAATCTGCTTCTGTGCTCTAATGGGGTAAGGGCAATAAGCCATTCGGGTAGATGTACAACGTTCCAACAAGCTATGTATTTTGAATGGACATGGCATGTTTTGGATCACTCTCTGCTTTTCTTTCCATTGACAGGGTTGCGCAGAAGGGGCAGAGACAAATGTCTCAAATGCCAAGAGACTCCTGTCTCCACTCGCAGGAATCATGACCCAGTTTCACCGGCAGGAACTAGCTAATACCCACCGTGATGCTTCCTTTGACATCCTGCAAGGCAGGTATCTTTCTCTCCCACGCATCATGGTTTTTAGTAATATATGATTTCCTGTATCCTGATAAATATGTTAGTTCTAATGTAACTGCAACATTGAGATACGTGACTTAGTCATCCTGGTCTACCATGCGGCCTATAAATAAGCAGGAACCCACAGGGAAATTTAGCCCCAGTGTAAGCAGATAAAACCCAGGTGAAGTTAAAAGGTGTTTATCTTGTTTACACCACAACTGAATTACACTACACCAAGGCCAGACCCACTGCAAATAGTATCATGTTGCAAGATAAGGTCCAAAATGATAAACTTGTAATATCATTTTAATTACCTTACACCGGGACTGGGGTTAATTTTTTGTTGTTTGGCCAGTGTTTACAAGCATTTACTAAAAGGCATAACTGGTTGACTTTATGTCTGAACATATAAGACTTTTAACTCCTAACTCCCGGATGGCAGTTCCCTAAGGCCCAGATGGTGTAAATACAAACTTTTAAATAATACCTGGGTCCTTAAAAAGTGGGATCAGGACTAAGTGGGAATTGATTATTCCACAGTCTGTGCATCAACTAGCTGTCAATACTCCAAAAATAAGCATAACTTGCTCTGGTCAGGTTTGGAGATCTTACAGTGCAGGTGCTTGCTTAACCCAATTGCTACGCTGGGAATCAGGAAATCTCAGTTAATGTGTGCAAAAGCAACTCATCATGCAAACAAAATTCCCAGTTTGTAATAAAGCATGGTTTTTCCAGCGTCTGAGGTTAAATTGTTCTCAGTAGGATACTAAAGAAAAAACAAAGTGCTTGGAAAAAGTGTTTAAATTTCCTGTCCATTTCAAATAGGTGTCATTTCACAGTCCCAGACTTAATGGAAGGCATATTTCTTGGCACTGTGGTTTTAGCAGTCAGGTGGGCTTTTAACTTTCATTCTCTTGCAGAGAGTGAGCTGATGCTTTAGGGAAGGGCCACGCATAAAAGCCTGAAGACATTCAGATCCCGTTCAGCGAAACAAGGGCTAAGGGTACCCAACACTTGGAAGAACCTTGCCTCATGCTCTTGGATACATAGTTTAGAACAAAACAGTGTCCTTTTTCATCCATGCCCTCTCTGTATGGATGAAAATGCTAAACATTTCTCTCCTATTACCACTTCCAGGCTGTGGTGCTCATTTGTTAATCTGTTTACAAGTGACTTGGTTGGATGTAATACGAGTAAACTCATAGAATACCACAGAAATAGAAGACCACAGAAATAGTTAATACTGCTTTGAAAATGGGGACAAGATAGTCCTCATTTTCCTGTTTGTATGTAAAGTACTTTTGTCACAGCTTGGTGCATGAATTGCTTGCTGTCAAGAATTGGGATAGCCACACTGAGTGGAGAAGAGTTTTATAATTGTCCATGAAGATGTTCAAGCCCAAGTGATAACTGTCATTCTCACTGAAGGGATGATGAACTGCAGAGGCTGCGGGTTTGGCAGTTAATGCTTTTTTCTTTTGAAGAAAATGGTTACGGCTCTGATTTTGAAAATGTCTCTTTAGCACCAAGGACTTCAGGGGAGTGACTCCTGCCTTGCACTGGTACAAGGCAGAGCAGAATCAGGCCTTGTATGGAAAATAAAACAGGATGTTCCCTCCCATATAACTGCAGGACTCATTATATGTTCTGTATTTAAGTGGTGTTGCAGACATTCGTGTGATACAGACAGTACATCTTTGTCAAAGTGACATGTCTCTTTTGGAAGGAAGATTTCTTCTCCTGCACACTATGAAGTACTGTATGTTCTGTATTTAATGTGCGCAACACTGTCTGAATTCTTAAGCTTTTCAATTCCCTCTGCACCATCTGTACATCTTGTTGGAGGATGGGATGCTGATGAGAACTCTCCTGCGCTTTGCATATGCCAAAATGGAGCCTTTAAATCATCACCTCTTTACAAAGAAGGCGATTCTTGGTGCTCTGTCCTGTTGCAAGCCTCACATCAACATTGTCCTTTGAATAATCTTTCTAAATACTGTTGGGAGTCTGCAGGCACTCCACAGTTCCATATGGGTGGAAAGTTTTCTCAGATTATAAAAGAATTATAATGCAAACAGAATATTGTCTTAGGGAAAAAAACTCTAATATTCATTTGTCATGTATTTGTGTGTTAAGGCAAAGAAAAATAAAAACAATGTTAGTTATGTGCAAAACTATGAGCCAGCATCAGAAATGGGAGAAATTAAGGATATTGTTTAAAGGATAAGCCTTTATTTCTACTTCTTTATCTTGTAAATATTTTGCATTAACAATTCCATTGACTACAGAGGGACTGCTTATAAGTAAGAAAACCAGAATCTATCTTTAATTCTGCCTAAAAATACTTAGTTGTGAGTAGTAACTCCTGAGTAAGAGAGGATCAAATTGCTTCTCTGTTTTGTTTTGTAAAGGAAGCTCAATGGTGTGAAGTTGGTAGAAAAGGTCAGGGGGAGAGGAATGGGAGGTGAGGTAGAAAGGCAGAGATCCGTCCCTGACAAGGTCATTGAGGAGTATAGGATAGAGGCACACAGAGATACTAGCATATGTAAAGCTGGGCTATGGTTTTCCTATGGTTAGCTCAGGGAATTCAAAGTCACCATTTATCTCACTACTTGGCAGTCCTGTATGTAATGAGGGCCATCTTTCTGGGAGTGTTCGGTCTCACAGTCACTTTTGTCTTTCAATCTTTCTTTGTCCACAATGCTTTTTTTCTGACAGAAGGGATAACTTTTGGCTGTATCTGTTTCTGTTGGAGAACTACAGCTTCAGTCTGACTTTTTTTTTTTTTTTTTTAAGCCGTAGAATTTAAAGCATTTTACAGAGCAGGTCAATACTGAGGCAGAAGCACAAGCGTGTGGATGAGATGCCTGTGCAGCTGCTAGTGCCTTGTGTGACTAGAGGCAGGCAGGCAATGCACAGAAACACAGCTGGCTCAGTATCCTGGCATGTTACAAGCAGATGAGTGATGTTTAGGGTAGAAAAGTGCTCATGCATGAAGAAGCTAGACTAAAATACATCTACATTACCACTTTAGCCTCAGAGTATGCAAACTGCAACCCTTTGGGGAGAAGGAACGGGAAGGTGTGCACCAGGGGAGCACTTCTTGTGGTGCAGCCACTGGCGGCTGTCCTGTCCATGCAGCTGGACTGCTAGAACTTCTCTGAGGTGGTCCCTCCCTTGAACTGGGGGTTGTGTGGATGTCGTATCCTCAGCACCAACTATTTTGCTTTACAGACCTGCTCCTGTAGTGCAGCATTACTTACTCATGTTTGCATAGTCCCAGTGAAGTCACTGGGTCCAAACCATGAGAAACCTCTGGAATACAGCATGTTAAATCTTAAAGATGAAGAATTTCTTTGTGGTCATTTCCACATTCCCCATGCAACTTTTGTTGATACAGTGAATTAATCCAAGAACTTCAGGTGGGCTGCATTTCAATAGTTCATTTTTCAAAATGTCTGGGCATTTACTGAGCTTTAAGAACTCAAGGAATAATTAACTATACTATTTTAAAGTGACCAGATGCTGCCTTAAGATGTGCTTCCAGGAGAAAGGAAAATCCAGTCAACTTCTTTGCAACACTCACACTTTATTTGGAAGGCCTAGAACTCACACGGAGCCCGTTCTGGGAAGGATTTGTGTCTTCCCCTTAACCATCCAGCAGCAGCTGAGCAAAAGTTCTCCAGAGCAATAGCACAGCTTTTTAAGTGAGGTGCTTGCAGTGACTTGCTGCAGCTGCTCTTAAAGATGAGGGGGGAAGCCTGCAAGCCATCCTAGAGCTTACATTTGGAAAGAAAGCATTCATAAAGCCTGTAGAATGACCACTTGCTTCTTCTGCATTTGGTACTGTGCCCCATGGGTGGTCAGTACATGTTGCAGCAGATGCGTTCTTCAGGGGGAACCTAGGGGTTGGCAAGGGTTGTTGTATACAAGTTGCTTTTTTGAAGGCCTCATCCTGCCAAAAATTCCTAGGAGGAAGTAACTTGATTCTAAACATGCTGTTAGTTACGAACAAAAAAACCCCACAGTTACACGCCACTAGATGTCAGAAAAACTACATGGTTCAGCTGGAGAGAAAGATCTAGCTGAGGGGTTTTGTTCGGTGTTTATGCAGTTGCATAACACTTTGGACAGGGCCCAAGGAAAACAATTAGACATTTCAGTTTATTTTTGTTTGCATGAAATAGTAAATATGCTGTTGGGTCAGACTCTCCTCTCATTTCCCCCAGAGGAAAATGGAAATAAACTTTTTGTCAAGAGTAATGCCACCCTGGAAAACAGCAGTTGCTTTTAGTCTCATCAGCAAATCCTTCTCATCTAGAGTGCTGTGGTTTTGTATTCTTTGGATAAAGCTGGTCTCTGAGTTTTAGGCAACTCTAGCGGAAATTTTGTGGAAGGTGAGTGGGTTGGCTCTGCTTCAGCAGAAATAAAAGCTGTTGTGGTTGGGATGCTTGTGCGTGTGCAGTAAACATCAGATATGATGTTTCTCTATATAAGAACATCCTCATTTCTTAGTTCACTAGGATAAAATTGGTGCAAATTGGAAGTCTTTATTATGAAGAATAATGCCTAAAGCCTCCTACAGAATTACAATGAAGTATACGCAGATTCACCTAAAATTGTGTCCCAATTTCCATAACACAGTTCAGCCTTAAGAGGAGAATTTGTCCTTTATGGTTACTGTTCTGCTGCTTCACTGAAGTGGCTGCTGCAGAGTTTGGTTTGTACAGCTGGCTGCAATTCAATACATAAATGAGTTGTCCAAATTATGTTTACGTCTTGTATATAAAGTGAATAGACAAGTCACTGTTTTGCGCATAAATGCATATATACCTGAATACTTTACAGGCTAAAATCCCCTTTGGAAATAGCACAGAAGTTCACACCCAATGTATTGATTTTATATGCTGATGTGTGCACCTCCCTCTGGGAGAAAAGCACATTCCAAAGGAAAAAATTATATGGCTTGTGAAAGATGAAGATTTCTGAAGCACTTCTGTATTTCTAAACTCTTGATTCTTACTAGGGACACGTGCAGTATTCGGTATTTAAGGATAAGACTGTGACCTTTGACAGGAACATTGCCAGGAAAACTAGAAAGATATTAGGCCAGAAAGAAAGAGTATGAGGAATAAAAGTATAGAGACATCCAATTTACTAAATGTCTTGAATTTCTATCTAAATGATTGTGCTTCCTTGTTATCTATGAATTGCTGTATATATGTCCCAGTAACAATATTAAAAAGTGGAAAATGAGTTTAATACAGGCTGTTTTTAAAAAGCAAGTCTATATTTCCACTCTGTATTTATAATTGCTAATAAAAATAACATTAACACATGAAAGTCAAAAGTAAATATTCTTAAAACAATTTTAAGATCCTAAGCAGTTTCAGGTATTATATCATGGGCATCAGATATTTGAAGATCGAATGATGCAAAATTATTTTTGAAAGGTTTTCATAATTTACTTTCTATTTCTGAACCTTTGAAAAGAGTACTCTTCCCCATGAGGTTTAGAGATTTACATTTTGTAACAAAATCTGAGATTCCTAGATGCTGAGTGACTCCAGAGTTAGGAAAATCTTTAAATCTGGTAGACTTGTGACTTAATTATGAGTCAGCAACAATACATATTAGGGGCCCTTATCCTTCAGTTGGAGGGTGCAATTTTGAGGTAGCCCTATAAAACAGCTGGTGTAGCACCGTAAATTGCCTTCCCATTCAGAAATAGAATAGCCGGTGCTGGGGAGAAGTATGAAGGCAGAGGAGGCTGTCTCGCACCTTCCCCACTGCGCCCGCCGACCAGCGGGAGGGATGTGCATCTCAGACACCTCTGCAGAGACCCTTCTTTGCCCCAGGAGCCTGGAGACAGCTATTGACTGGCTTTAATTTAGCACAGGAGAATAAATAGCACCTCAAAAGCATGGCCTGGGACTGGTGATTCTCAGTGGGTCTGAATTTCAGGTAATCACAGACTAAATCTGAACCGCATTGAAACCTTCTTGGAGTTAATTTCCCAGTGGCTCCTCCTTGGGCTTTCTTTTCATCAATGAAGAGCTGATGTCAGGGCACAGCCAACCCCAGGATAGTCTCACGTTTAATTCCTCCCTGAAAACTTTGTGTGTGAGGCACTGTGTGGTATTTACACTGAAATATTGACTCATACAGTGACACTTGTAGTTGTGTTTTGGGGCAGAAGAGTTGTCTTTAAGCCTCTGTCCCTCATTTTGAGGTTTGTTTGTTTGGTTTTTTTTTTTTTTTTTCTCATGTACTCTGCTACCCTGTGTCTCATGCACAAAAAGAGTGGGGAAACACAACCTCTTCCTATTCCACGTGTATTTGCAGTGCACAGTTTTTGAGTAGCTGGAAGCGGCAGCCAAAGAGTTACCTCTTCCACTGCATAGAGGTGAAAGACGTTATTAACGTGTTCATCGCACCCAAGTGAAACTGGAGTCACCTGGTGTCAGTGTTACTCTAAGTTACATCTTCTTAAAAATAAAACCCAGTTCTGATTGGCTGAAGAAAAGGACTTTATTCAGATGTAGATAGATACATTGCTAAGACTAGGGACTGTTAGAGAAAGCTCTCAAGTTGTGAGCAAGTTTGGGGTGGAGTGAGATTTTCAGTACAGCATATGTTTGCTGTCTGATTAGCAATTGCATGTGATAATAATGCAATACAGAAACTGCAGTCTTCTGACTCCTGTGATCTCCAGATAGGCTCAGTCTTTTCTGCCTGAAGTTGCTGTATGAAAAGAAACCTCGCTGATGATTTACAGTGACTGCTTGATTCATTCATTGCTTCTTTTTTATGTCTTGCCTACATTATTACTTTCTTAATATAATTTTAATAAAAATGTCATTGTGGCCCCTCTGTTATAACATTTTGCTGGAAGATTTCTTACCACTGTTGCATGGATTTTTTTAATGAGAAACCTGCACTAGCTTTGCAACAATATATTTAGAAATGTATTTTTACACAGGGGAGTTTGGGGAGGGAACTTGCAATCAAATTTTAAGCATCTAATTGGGCTGCTCAGAAATGCCCCTGGAGATGCCTCTCACTTTCCATTTTCACATTCACACCTTATGCATTTTGAGTTTTGCATAGTTTAGACACCTAAAACCTGCACTGTGAATGCCTCCTTTTCAGAACCACAAATGTAGTATATGGCGAATATACAGGGAGATGTTCTATATGGTTTAAATGAGAAAGCTTCAAAACCTGGAGTTTTATTGCCTTATACATGAAAAAAACCCAATTCAAGCTTAACCTGTGTAACTGTGGCTTCCATTACAGGGTGGAATTGCTTCTATTCCTACAAGCCCTGATTTGCCTCTGAAGATTTTTACTATTTCATGACAGTGTGGGAAACGAAGATTTTCTTCTTTTGTGCCACAATATCCCTTAAATCCTAACCAGCAGCAGTGTTCTGGGTAGCGTATAAACTGTTGCATTTGGACTTCCTTTGCAGTAAAACAGATGTTTCTTCTTGGGAGTTTTTAATCTGTGAGGACAGTGCTCTGAACCTTTTACTAGGATCTAGATCCAGTTGGCAGATGATTATGTGAGCTCTCGTCATGAAAACCATCTTGTAGAAGTTAAATGGCACATTTCTAGTGTGCGGGTGTATGCATACTTGTATATAGACATGCATATATGTGCATATTTTTTTTATTTGTACACAAAATCTCTTGTTTCTCTTAGTTAGCTCTTAGTTGTGCAAAACTGACCTGACTAAACCAGAAATGAACTGCTTCTTTTATTACTATCCATAAGAAAGTTTTGGAAGTTAGAGGAAGCTTTTGGGTGACGTTTTTACTTGTTAAGAAGGTCTATTAAGAATATCTAGGAAGAACATAATCCAGCTCTTGAGTTGTAAATTGGATTCTTGCCGTGATTTGTTTTCTTAAGGACAGCATGGATGAAGAACACTAAAAATGTATTTTGAATCCTTAAGTCTCCAGAATGGAATTTGAATGTATTGAGTAAGCACTACTAGTTAAAAGATGTCAGTAAGAGGGTGAACTCTTTCAAGATGACACACACTTTACATATTGTGCATCCTTTCCCAAACCAACTCAAAAAGCCCGAAGTTCCATAGATGGAAGATAACCACAATAATTTGTAATTTTCAGGAAAGGGTTGCTGGAATAACAAGCATGACTAAATCTAAATGACTAAAGCAGATCTAAACCCAGAAATGGTTGTGAATCTCCTCCGTCATGGTTAGTAAGAGTCTAAGACTCAGTAGCTGCAAGACTAACCCTGAATCCCATGAAGCTACTTTTAAGAGACCCAGCTTCTGGAGGACTGTCCCCTAAATCTTTATGCACCCTAGTATGTGCTTGTGGTGAAGGTGCTTCTGTGGGAACAAATAAATTCTTAACTATATTCATAATACATGTCATACTACATGGTGTGCTGCCCAGAGACCATGCACATGTCTTGTTTAGCACTAAACTTACACCCTTCTGTATCCTCAGGTGTTGTAGATGTACAATAGCCAGTGACTGCATACAGATTCCTTATTGCTGTTAGTCTCTCTGGGTGTAAATAGGAAAAATGGAGAAATAGTGCAAAGCCCTGAGATCCATGCCCCAACTTCCTCTGAAGATGGTAATTAAAGGGACATCAGATTGAAAAAAAGCATGCAAAATCAGTCCAGGAAAATAACATTGCCAGTAGCTGTTCCTGTGTTGAAATTCTAGACAGTCCCTCGAGATAGTGGAGAAAAAAAATTCTGCTGTGATTGCAAAAAGAACAGCAACTGACTAAAGCCAAATGTCTGCTTTGAATGTGAATGTCACTTTCTTTCTCCAGCTTATTTTGTACCTCAGTCAAAATTCTAAATTTCATCTTTATGTCTCTTTGTATAGAAGAGCACCTCTCATTAATCTATCTTGACAGATATATAAAATTTATCCACATGATATATAAACATATAAAATTTAATTATATCTTGTAATATTTGTACTTGTTGTAAATTCCATTATGCAGAACATGCGCTGAACAATGTACCTATAGGATTTACTTATGTCAGCTATTATTAAATTGTGGAATGGGAAAGGCATGCATAAAGATTTCCTGCATGCCATCAAGGAGGCCAGTGATGAGAAAGCTGCAAATTTTGCCCCTGCAATGTCTTTGCATTATATTGGGATCTCATGGGTTTAATAATTGCTGATAATGTTCAAAATATTCTTTCCTCAGACCTTACAATGCTACAGCTGCAGGGAGGAGCAGGCAAACCTTTTGAGAATGAAGAAAACCTAAGAGAAGCGAAGGCATTAAAAACACTTACGCATTCTGCATGTGCTAAGAGGACTTTGTGTAAATATCCCAGTTGTGACCTGAATCCCTATTTAGACAGTAAATCAGCCACTACTTTTAAGAAGAGGAAAAAAGATATATATCATTGTGGCTGAAGATGACACAGAGAAGACAAAGATGTAGGCTGGGGAATAGGAATGCATCAAAGAACCGTGTCTATCACATTCCCTGAAGAGGCTTCACTACATGCTTTCTTGGATACCTCTATGTGAATGTGACTTCATGTGTGCTCTCAGACACCATGGCTGGAAATAGCTCTTGTAGGCAACTCTTCTAGCCTACCAGGAGAATGAATGAAAAGTTTCCTGCCACCATAGGTAGACAAGGTTTGCTGCCTTCCTGCCATACTTTTATAGATGCCATGCATGTCTATTTGTCAACCCTGATGTATGTGTCTCCTTGGCAGCTGCTTCTGTTCATTGTCATATGCGTTCAGGTTTAGTTTATGGGGCTATTGCAATGCATTGAGATTAGGAACGAAACTGCCTGTCTAAATAGAAAGGTAAATGCAACTCCTCCAGCTGGTTCAGAAGACGTCTCTTGCTAACACCTCTTCAGCACTTGCTAGAGATGAGTGTCCAACAGTATTCATTTGCAACTCCCAGCATGAAATGAACTCCATGCTGAAGTTAATTCCAGGTTGAAACTAACTTCATGCTAAAAAAACCCAACAAAAAACAATGGGGGAGATCTATCTAAAAAAAAAAAGAAAGAAAAAATTGGGAAAAAAGAGAGATTTATAAAGTATGTACCTGAACCCAAGAAAGAAACACAGATGAAAAGGAAGGTACAAAGGAAGGTAGATGCAAGTAGGAATTCAGCAGATCACTGACTTGTAAAAAGCACGGTAATCATCTGGGTTGAAAAACAAAACACCATAATAAGGAACAAATGATTATAAATACTATGTTTCTTCCCCTCTATGCCAGGACAAGTAAACATGAACAGATAAGCCAACTTGTTCCCTCTGTATGTTTTCACAAGTACATTTTTGTTTGATATGGAAGAGATGCTTTTCCATGATGTGATCTGATTTTTGTATTACTGTATGTGACTTTAATATCTGATTATTTCTGGGAAAAGGAAAATGAATTTACCCAACTGTGTCCTTTGTGGAAACAGGAGAGTGTTGTTGGGTTCTTCTATTACTCCTGTAAAGGGTTTTGCTACCTCTTTGAGGTCCACACCTTCCCTCTGCTACCCCTTGGAACTGTCCTGATCTTTGTTCATCCTTTTAAATGGTGGAAGTGGTCTTTTGGCTCACATGAAAGCTTGTTCTATGTAGATCACATGTTTCTGCCAGGCCTGTTTAGCTCATTGTAATAATAAACCACAAACGGGTTCCAAAAAAAAGTGCCTCTGCATTTCAATTTGTTTTCTTTTAGCATAACTTCAGAGATCAGAATGTAAGATGAAACAAAAATCTGCTTTTGTTGGCTTGTATCCTTGGTGTATTATGACAAGTGAATTATTGCAGGCTTAGTGGGAATACATTATGGGGTATATTATGGCCCTGAGAGTCTGTAGAGATCTGGAGGAAGAAAGAGATTTAGCAATTTAGTCTAAGTGTCGTGTCGGGACGCGCTGCTTGTGGCGTAGAGTCTTCTAGGGGGAAGTGCAGGGACCTCAGTGACATACGAGCTCCTTCCTGGCCTCATGCTGCTGACTTGAAATATTAGGGTCATGGTAATGAAACCTGTCAGCCAAGTCCTGGTGTCACCAGTGTCTGCTGCTCTGCCGTGGGTGACAGTCGCCTCCCAAACACGTCCCGGTCGCTACAGCTGATGGTGGCCTGGGAGGGGGAACCTACCTGCATGAGTCCCTGCTTGCACGTGCAGGGGAGCCTGCAGTTTTGGGTGCAGGTATAGCAGGAGCCCACGGCAGGGAGAGGTACAGTTACCCCACCACTGTAACACTGGTTATTGAGTTGCAATTTTAGGTAGGCTGGCAGCCCTGTTACTCAGGCTGCTCATTATTTCCCACAGTAAAACTTCGGTTTTCGTTTTCCACTTTTCCAAAACTTCATTTATGTGAATTTTCCATGCTTTGGGCAAGTTTTTATTTCTCAAAATATCAGTAGTTCTCAAAGTAGTTCTGTTGTTTGTGAGAACAAGGCGAAGGGTAAATGATGCATTGGTTTCCAAGGCTAAAAAAGGTTAGGTGACCTTTTCTTTGGGAAGTTCAAGTGCCCTGGAGCCTTGCAGTAGGGGCTCTCGGTTTGGCACAAGAGCTGCCTTTATGTCAGGGATGTGCTTTTTGGTCCTTTAGGAAAAGTCCACTCATTCTTTGACAAGTTTTAAACAGCTGAAAAATTGCAATTTATTCATACTCATAAGAAACTTGTTAGAATTTAGCAACAAAAATCTCTGTGGTGTGTTGGAGCCTCCACAGCTTCCTGTGCTGGACAGACCCGGCATTGCATGCTCCAGGCTCAGGCTACAGGGATTGTGCCAGAAGGGCTTTGTGATGGCCATTTCCCACTGCTTGGTCTGTAGCATGGCCAGAGGTGTTGCACACCTATCTTTCTTGTGACTCCTCTGTCCTTTGCACCCAGACAGGCTGGAAGAGGAACAACAGCGTAGACAGAGAGACTGTGAAATCAGGTGGGGAGGCTGACCTGCCAGGGTGTAGGGCGAGGAAGAGACTAGCTAGACATAGAGATTAGGATGAAATGCTGGGGAAGTGAGGATACTGAGGAGGTACTGGGTCTTGAAGTCAAGTGCTAGGGTGTGTATCTGTGGGAGATGTCTATTTTTACTACCATGCAGATATATTTCTTCAGCAGAGCAAATTGTACTAATTTATATTCCTTCCAGAAGCACCTTCACGTTGCTGTTTGATGTGAGGTTGAAAAGCAATGTCTAGATACTATTATTATTGTTGTTGCTATTTATTATTTTTATTCTAATACTAATGGTGTTCCATAAGTATTCACAAAGGTACAGTAGCCAAGTTAATTTTGTTGCTGCTTCTGTCGTTGACATACATATGACTTATATGACAGACATAACAGCCTCTTTCTTGTTTTGGCCCCTTTTGCGCAGTGTGAGATTACATTCATACATGGCTTACTTGGCTTATAATTTAGCCACTGACAATTATCATATTCACTGTTGCAAGAGCATCACCACAGAGCAAGGTTAATAAGCAGAGTGTACAGGATCTGTGTGTATACGGCTTTCACAGGCACACAGTGCAGGCTTGGGAGAACAGACAAGACATTGCACATGATTTTGCAAATTCTTTTATGAATTTATAGCGACATGGATTCTCCTCCTGCCCCCACATTTACTCAGGACATCTGCACACTTATTTTGCTGCAAGTCCAGACCCTCTACTCAGTGTCGTGTTTCCAGAGCTGTGCTAGCAACCTGCTGGACCTTGGGCTTTGGAAGGACATCTCCCCTCTGGTCTCTTCTCTTCTCCTTTGCTAACATGAGCATTTTAGAGCTCTTAATGTCTGTTTCTCAGCCTTCTCGTAGCTACCAGCAGCCCACAGTCCCAGCTCTGGGCAATACTCCCCTGGTTCGGCGAGGGTCCCCCCTGGGGCTAAACGGGGCCCCATGGGAGAAGCACTGCTGGGGAGCAGGACCAGACCCGAGCGTGAAGTGCTGATGTCAGCAGTACTGAGGAAAGCTGTCTGTGGGCAAACAGAGCTGGCGCGTTGCTTAAATGTCCATGGGGCCTTGTTCAGTCAAAACAGAGCTGCTGCCAAACTGCTAATTGCAGCTCTATTTTTTCCCTCCTGCTTTCACAGGTTAAGAATGGAAATTCATCCCTTTGCAGAGCACCCTGCCTCCCCGTAGCTCTGGGGGGACTCTAATCTGCTACCACCTCCTGCGGTGCATGGCTAGCTGTCTGACAGTTTTCAGCATCACTTTTAAAGACATTTTTCTTTTTTTCAAATGCTTCCCTTACCTTGGCCTGACATATGGTTTTGCTTTAAGAGCAAAATGGTTTTCCATAGGCAGCTGGTGAGGTCCCTGAACACGTGTTCCTCCAAAACACAAAACCCTAGAAGACATCAATTCCCAGTAGAAAGGTTACTTACATACAGCTGCAGAGTACTGCTTTAAAGTTTTGGAAAATAATATTGTAGTCAGCTGACATCATTTAGTTACTTTGATTAGTTTCTTGTGCCTGATTGCCGAATGTCCTGAATAATGACAAATGAGGCTACTTCGAAGATCACATCTATATGCACTTAAGTAACAACCAGAAAATAAATCATCATTTGTTTCAGAGCTAAAACCAGGGAAAATGGCCCCGGGATATAACCAGATTAGCTGGACAGCATTTAAAACAAATGTAATTACAAAATACATGTATTGTAGCCAAAAGTATTGTTTGAAAAGAGAGTTCTCCTATGCTTTCCAGTCTTGAATAAGGTGGTGAAAATGTTCTTTCTGAAAAGGAAACAAGGGAATTAAAGAGACAAAGGCCAGCTTCAGAAACAAAACCACATCCATTCACCCACAAGTTTCCTCTTTTTTGAATGCGTGGGGAAGAATGGGCAGGTTGTAAAGTCAGAAGAAAAGAATGTGTTTCTTCCTGAGAATAGGCACTGGATTTGGGTAAGTTGATCCAATTCCTGTGTCTATAGACAGAAACTTGCTCTTTCCTCCAGGAACTCTGTCGCTGCCATTTGCACCCTGCCCTGCTGTAGAGTCCATCAGCCCAGGCAGCACATGCTGGTCTTTGCCAGACACTGAGCTGAGCTTGAGCAGTAAAGGCTGGAGAGGCAGCAGTGGCTCCGCACTGGCATTTGGTGTGGGGCAACTCTGGAGCATGCTGTGGGATCTTTTCTGTAAGGGAATGTCTGACCTGGCTATTTTAGAAAACTCTATTTTTGGTTCTTCCCCCGCATTAAATAAAGCCATTCATGACAGTCTGCTCACATGCTGTGTCTTTCCTGTCCCAATTGTATTTTTAAGTGGCTGCTTGGGCCAGGCAGCCCTGTTCCTTTTCAAGTGTAGGACTCTTGGTTTTCCTGTACAGTTTCTTGCGGTCTTTAATGTTTGCACTCACAGTATATGGCTGAGTCCCTAACTAGAGGCATAAAAAAAAAGAAAGAAAAAAAGAGAAGTGCTCCATGGATGCCAGTCCTATCTGAGGGAGCACCCCAAAGGACAGGAGGTGACTCTAGGGGTGCCCACTCTTCCTGCCTGTAAGTTGGATATACCTCGTAATAACCTAAATTTCCACACTGGTGAAGCAGCTCAGGCCAACGGACGACAGCCACAATGCCTGTGAGAAGGCTTCATGACAGCATGATTTGCTCCTTTCCTTTCTCCTGCACTCTCGGGTGCAGGAGAGTGGGGAAGGTACTTAGAATCATAGAATCATAGAATCATTAAGGTTGGAAAAGACCTCTAAGATCATCAAGTCCAACCATCAACTAACACCACCATGACTCCTAAACTAGGCCCTGGAGTGCCACGTCTACACCTTTTTTGAACGCCACACCTTTTTTGAACGCTACTTGGCTGTGCTTTCATGGCAGGTCATGGTCGGTACTGCTGCAGCTGCGCTGGGTCATCAGGAAGTCTCAGGACAGCCATGCACGGTTTCGTCACTTCTTTTCCTATCTTCTGGGCTACCCTGGATGGATAGCAGAAGTCATTCATAAGTTAATGTGTTTGAATTTCTGTCCCGCTCTCTCCAGGGTCTTCTCAGCTTGGCAAGTTACTACCCAAACAACAGCAAAGCTATGCCTACTTTTTTTCATCATGGGTTTTTCCATCTACTTTTCTTCATCAGGTTGCTGCTGGTGAGAAAGCTGAGAGCAGCCCTAGCTCAGATCAGAACTGCAGTGGGAAGATACTTTCAGTCTGTGACTGAATTGTAACCTGGAGGCCAACACACCCAGCAGTGAGAGGTCATAAATGTTGGCTGGTACCATTGGGATAGTACCTTATGCTTGGAGCTAGAGGCTTTGCTCAAGAGACCGTGCCCATTGGTAGAAACAAGCAGTTAGGAGTCTCTATAAAGGTGTCATTACAGATTTTTTGATTGTGGTAAGACTGATTTGAATTGAAAAAGCAGCTCTGAGAAAACAGGTTAGTATTTTTCTTAGCCTTCCACTACTGAGCTTAATTTCCTTTAAAGCACTCCTTTGAGATAAACTGAATGTTATTTGGTTTTAGCTGAAGAAAATTTAGAAGTATTAGTAAAGGCTCACTTGGTATTTTGGTATTAGAAATTTGGTATTAAGGTGTATGGGGCCATTTTCCTTTTAATGCCAAAGGTTAATGTATTTATCTTTATCATGTCTACATGTTGGATAGTGATTCTTGCCACAGGCACATGGAACATGTGCACAGGCCGATGATACATTTCAGAAAAACAGATTTTCTGCCTTTCTTTTTAACAAGAATATGGATCTGCTCAGCTCCTTCTATTAAATAGAAGCCTTCATTTTTCCTGAAATGCCTAAACCTTACTTTGAAAATTGTGGAGGAAATAGCTAGCAGTTTAATATCTTAAAATATTAGATTATGCTAATCCAATATCAGTTTATCTTAAAATAGGAATGAATCGCAACAGATCTTTTTCACAGAATGGCAGATCCTGATTAATTCTAGACCAATATTTCAGTTCAATGGTATCAAACTTGGGTCCTTAAAGTCTCTTCTTGTCAAAAGCACTGAGTTATGTAAGGAAAAATAACAGGAAAAATGTACCATGATTTCTCAAAGTGAAAATCTCCAAAGAATGGCTCAATGGCTTTTCAAACCTCTGTAAGGAAAACCAGCCAGCCACACTGGCCTGGATACTTGTGTTTTAAACTTATAAATGGGACTGCAAGGTGATAAGATCTGCAGGATGATTTCTAGACAGGAAGCTGAAACTGCTTGCATCTGAAGTGCTAAAATGTGACAACCGTTGCATGTATTTTTAAAATGGGCGTGAAAAATCACAGCTATCTGCTTTCAATAAAGAAAGAGCAGGAAATTCACAATAAAACAATAAAACCATAAACCTTAAAATGTGCACATGCAACAGGTGCTGATATGTACAACAATATTAGAATGCAATAAAATGTCTCACTATTGTCCAAAAAGAACCGCAGCCAGGATACAGCATTTGGCTACATTCTGCCCTTGATGTGAATTAGTTCAGACCTCCAAAGCTAACATGTGTTAGATAAAGGGAGGGAATTTCTTTGGGAAAGAGAATGGAAAGCGTGTTCTGGTTCAAATCACTTGCTTTACTCTATTGAGAGGTCTCTATTTGTTTTGAGGTTTTTTAACTCTTTTTTCCTAACGGATGATTCACCTGGAATGTGGATCTATCACCCTTTCATTCCCAAAATTCCTGTGACTATGATTAGCTCCCAGAGATGCTAGTGAGGTGAGGGCCGTATGCGTCTTGTCCACCCTACGAAGCAATGGAAGCAAACAGGCTTTGGTTTCCTTGTCTGTGCAAGCTCTGTCCTTCTGCCCTGATCCTGTTAGAGCTGGTCTGCCTTCCTGGCATCAGCTGCAACTGAGAGCAAAGCTCAGCACATCTTGTGGCCTCCTTTTTTGGGACAGAACACGAGTGGTGTGAGAGCAGAGAGGAGGTCCGCTCAGTGAGCATCCAGGGCAGCGACCATCCAGCTGCTGAGAGCTGGGCTTGGAGGGGTGAAGACCCGAATCCCTGCTTGGATCTCTGTCTGAATTTAGTGTAGTATGTAGCTGAAGGGGATATATTAGATATGGACACTGAGTAACACCCAAAGGAAGACTGGAAAAGGAGAATAGTACTGCAGTCTCTTCCTATCCATGCTGATTAATTACCACAGAAGCACTGTTAAAAGTGTGACTGCTATCTTCAAACTATCCTAGACACTTTATCTTCATGGCTTTGCTCAGTGAAAGAACAAGTTCTCAGCCCAAACCCTCATTTTCTGAGCTGATTGTGAAAATCTATGGAAATGTCTTTAGTTTTAGAAATAACGCTGGTCTCCCCAGAGGTTCTCTTGCAGGTCTCCGATCTAGACTGCTCTGTTTCTCAGATTTGTCAGCTGGTGCAAAGTTATGGTTTAGGTGAATAGCAACCTAGAATCAGATCCATTTTTGGTGCAATGTGCAGATCTACATATGGTGTGGGAGCATTTGGAAAGATTTTGTTTCTAGATTTACACATATTTACTGCATATTTACTTTTAGAAAACCTCAGTTATGTTTTAGGCTGTGGGATCACCTAGATCCCCTAGACATAGAGTGGAAGCTATGGGTCCAATCCCTTTCTCTATAACTTACTCTGCATTTGTAGGCTTGTCTTCTGGGCTATACCAGGAGGAGATACCCTCACCTTAAGTATAACCAGATACCATGTAATCATCAGCCTTTTATAGCTCCTGGGTCTTGGGTGAAGCAACAACCCCTTTTGTGAACACCGTGTTTTCTAGTGATCGTGGCCAAGACGTTACAAATTCCCTTTGCAATGAAGGGAAGTTAATGGAACTTACTTAAAT
Source organism: Fregata magnificens (assembly GCA_013389945.1). Lineage (NCBI taxonomy): Eukaryota > Metazoa > Chordata > Aves > Suliformes > Fregatidae > Fregata > Fregata magnificens. The sequence goes on along the minus strand of WAAD01024173.1, from coordinate 28,113 downwards.
AGGTCCAATATTGTAGTAAATGGAACCCAAGAAAAGGAAACTGCTTCTAAAATCATGTATACAAGTCTTTACATTTACACTGTATACCCATTTCCAGAATTTTAAAAAAACATTTTAGTGAAGTGATTAGAATCAAATGCAGTAGGAATTGAGTAGCTGGGTCCACTTCCTTGAGAGATGTCCACAGTTCCAGGTCCTGCCCATGAGAACTAGGCTTTGTATTAGACACATTTTTTATCATAGCTGAAATGGTCATAATTATGACTTAGATATTTTTTCAGTTTTAAATTGAAGTCTGTTGGTTTTGAAAGTATTTATAAAATAGTGTGCATGTTCACCTGAAATGAAGAGTAGGGGTATACAAAGAGGTTAATGATGAAAGAGGTGCTAATAGGCTGTTTCCTGCACACAGCATTACATACACACAGGGACCAATCCACTGTTCACTGAGGTCTACAGAAGAGCTCCCATGTCAGTGGACCCTAAGTCCTCAGTTATGAGCTCTGAAGGGATTACAGAGAAAAAAGAGACTTTGACTTGATACAAAACATTTGCAAGGAAAATAAAGTAAGTGCAGAAGATGAGGGATGAGAGGTTTTGCCTTTTCAAGATCCTTTTTTAACTGAAGGAGACTTCAGCCTTTGAATCAGTCAGAAACTTCTGAAAAAAAAGGCTGGTCAAAAATATTGGGTTTAAATTTTAAATGTTTTTCCTTTCTTTATCTGAATTACCTACTCATGATCACCTGTATAATTTCAAGATAGAGGCAGTGCAAAAGCGTGCACACAACTACTTCAGTACATGTCCCACATGCACATGAAATTCTTCCACCCCGTTTGTCTCCCTGTGGCTGCATCCTTGGTTTCCCTTGACCCCAAGTGAAACAAGGCTTTCAGACCACTTTACACCGTATTGTTTCAGTGGCATGTGGTTAAAGCAGTTTATACGGATGCAGCTATAAAAGCTCTTATGCCTTCTCACAGTTTTTGGTGGGATGCCATGCTCGCCTGAGCACTAGTACTGTGATAAAACAGCATCTACGCTGGAAACTTTTGCCAGCGTAATTATGCAAGGCAACAAGACCTCTCTGGTGCACACTGTAAATAAGACCCAACAAGTACTCTATATTATAAACAGATTGAGGACCACCACAGACTTTCCTCCCCCACCATGGATTTGTTCATTGTTTCCTTGTTACAATTGCCAAACCACTGGCTATAAAATTTACTTCAGTCCCTCCTTTATTTTCATGGTGGGTGCCACAGCCTTATCAACATGCGTCATGCACAATGGCCATCACTACTGCTTTTTTGCCTTTCCCTCCTCTTCTGCTACTGAAATCTGGCAGTGTTACCCTCTGTAGGGGAGCAGATCTGTGGGGTTTTTCCAACCAGCAAAAAGCAAGGATTTTTTCATGAGAAAATCTGTGTGAGAAGTCAGGGAAGGGATGTGACACCTTATTAAGAAAAGAGCTTGAGCTGAGGAAGAGTCTCAAATTTCTGTTATTCCTTAAATACATCCAAAACTGTCTGCGCTAGCCTTTGTTGTCAGTGAAACGTAACATCACTCGTTGCATTGGACTCCGCTCCGAAGGCTGCAACAAATTTGTTTGCCTTTTCCTTTAAAATGTTAATGTAACTGATACTTTATTTTACAAGAGTTAGAGTGGCATTGCAGAGGCTCTCTCTTTTGGAGCAACAAGCTGGGCAGTGCACCAGTGTGAAACAAGAGTCAATGCCTCCTCCATGGGGTGGGTTTTGGCAAGAGGGTGTGATGCACATCTGGTCTGCAGCTCCTTTCTCTGGGAACGTCTCTAGTCACACTTTTTACACTTGGCCTGTGTTGATTTAGAAGCTCATTTAACATGCACATTTGAAGGGCAACACTGATGAAAAGGGCAGGGCATCCTTTAAATTTAAAAAAAAAAAAAAGGGAGCTTTTTTGCCTGTTTTTTTCAATAACTTGCAAAAGAACGTGTATGTTGGCTGACCAATTTGAAATTTGTGCATCAGGAAAGCTAATGCAGTACAAATCAATGAAAGTAATAACAGAAGATCATGCTTATGGCTTTCCAAAATTGGCAAGGGGTGGTGATACATTATCAGAAAACAGATATATGATGTTCACATCTCCTACTCCATATTTTCTTCATTTGTCTTCCTATCATTCCTGCGATGCTAGTTTTGACACCTGCTTAATTTCTTCCCACAAACACCTGCTGCTTTCTATGCTATTTTGGTTGCAAATCTCCTACATGTATAGCTCTCACAAAATGAAGGTTAGCTCCTTGGCATAGGGGAGCAGGCTTCTCTCGGTTACAAACCAGAATGTCCTCACTTCAGCGGGTGCTGCCAGTGTTTAAAGCTCCTGGTCTGTAATGTTAGAGCTTGGGAAAAGTATGTCCAGCTAAATAACACCAGTGAGGGTGCAAAACTCTAATTTTGTATATAAGCTTTATTTTATTCTCTCTATTTTTTTTTTGGCTGCGGAAGGGGGATTTTTTATTTTTTAATTAAATTGCAGATTGGGTGAATTAGTTTGGGAAACCTGGGTTGCACCAATTGTTGCTCTATTCCTCTCTAAAAGAGGAGGAAAACATCAAGAATCTTATCCAGAAACATCACATTATTTTTTAATCTGGAAACTCAAACAGACAAAAATCTAGATGTTCCCATATATACAGTTATTGAGAAGCTGAATTTACAAGAAAATACTGGATTCTCACAATCAGCTTGTCAGCCTTCATTCACCGCAGCAAGTCCTAAGTCCTATTCACCAAGTAATCTTTCTGACCTTGCTGAATGCTCACTCTGGGCAGGGGGTATTTGCTATAGAGCCACTGAATTACTAGCATTTGTTTTACAAAGTATATAAGAACTGCTGAGTCACATGTATTATTTTAGATGACACCATCTTTTCATCCAGTTAATTTTGCCCATGAGTCTGGTGTGGCATTGCAAGAACGACTGCATAATGGAAGTATGAGGATGGTTTCTGACTTCTGACATTTAGAGAATCTGACACTTTAAACCTTCTTGGTTTCTCCTGAGAAATAATTTACCATGGTGGCCTGTCTTAGATAAAAAGGAGGAAGGAATCTGCTAGACAGGTGCAGCTTTTTTTGCTCCCTGTACTATTCTCAGGTCTTGCATTTCCAGTGGTCTTTGACATGTTTCCCCCTGAACACTTGAGCTGAATACTGACAGGATGAAAACTAACCCTGAGTTTTGTCTGCTGGTTCCATTTCTGGCAAAATTCCTCTCTCCACCCCAGTTGCCTTGTTCAGCTTCCCATGTCACCTCCAGTCCTTTCTCCTCTCCTACACATGGAGGTTATTGTTGAAGCTTGCTTATTCTTCATTGGGGGTGTGTGTGTGGTGTGTTTCCTTCCAAGCCCATCTCCACGATGGGATCTGTCTCACCTAACTCTTTAAAAGTCATCAATTATCATAAATGAGTAGTTTGGGCATATTCTGAATCTAAGTGAGTCTGATTTCTAATGGATTTGAACTTCCTCATTGATCATGATTTCAGTGGGATTATGCTAAGACTGTAGCAGGAATATGCATCAGCGGGCTACTATGGATCAAGACTTGATGAATACTGCAACACATTGGAAAAGCTTGAGTCTGGCTTTTTGGACACCAGGAAATCCTTAAGGGTGAGAAACTTGAAGAACTGGTTTCTCTGGTAATTTGTAAGAGTGATCTCTAGTAATTTATAAAATGTAAACCCTGACTGAAGATGTTACCAAAGTTAGGCTGGTCGTAACCATCTTCTTGTTGGGATGCTCTGGGTTATGCTGAGGGTCATCCTCACAGCATTCTTCTGTCTGCGAGAGGTCACAAAGGGACTCTGTCCTCTGGGTGGCTTCCACCTCTCACCAGATACCAACAGCTTCCTTCTTGTATTGGCTAACAGGGTCAAATCTATTGGGATGAGATAAGGTGAAAGGGTCACCTATTATAAACAGACACACAAGCAAACAGAGCAGGATTCCTTAGGAAACCAGGATGAAAAAATAAGAATGACCTAGAATGGCAACAAAGTGACCTAGCTCCAGCACTTTGGTTTGTGTCAAATATTTTATGTGCTGTCTTCTTACTGTAAACTTCTTGGAACAGAAATGTCCACTTATAATTCCACAGAGCATAGCAGAGTCTTTGTGTTCATTAAACAAACAGCATTATAGCAAAGTTAATTACGGGTCATTTTCAAGTATGAGGGTTTCTAGCTTAAATGAGAGGGACACCAAACATTTTAAGGTCAAAGCCAATATGAAATCTTTTTTGCTATAATACTTAAAGCTGACTCCTTAAAATCATTATTGATAGTTTAGAATTACATCTGAGTCGAATGCCAGCTTCTAATTTGGTGGAAGTTTTCTGTGCTCCAGATCTTGGCCTTTTGGGCAACTCACTTTGATTAATCACCAATGTTATTTTGAAACATACTTTGTCCACTTTCATCTTCTGTCAGTTTTATCAAATCTGATATCAGCTGATAAATGCTGGGCTTGATATCTTCAAATCAAAAATATTTAAAATGCCTGGTATAATAGCAAAAATGCACAGTCATTTACCAGATATGGTGCAATACTGAAACTCAGAAAGTGTAACTTTCAAAGTCTTTAATAATCTAAAAATATCTGCTTGATTGAAATGATTGATGGTGCTTGTCTTAGAAAGTGTATCATGTCTCACTCCCACTGAGTTCAAAACTTTACAGCCAGCTACCTCCCAGCTGGAGAAGGCCTTGAATAATAGTGGAATAAATCATGGGAAAAGCACAGCTTTTCTGGAGGATTTTTGTGTTTTTTTGTTTAGGTACTTTTTCCTTGTGGTGCAGAATTAAGAAGCAGTTGTGGGACCAGGACATACTCGACTGGGTGGCAGGATTGCATCCTGCAGGCGAACTGGATTTCTCATTGAAAAGGTTGATTCTCCTTGTTTGAATTTGGTTCTTTGTGCGTTTCAAATGCATGATACAGCTGGTGGTAGGGTTTCCCTCTGTAAAATATTTCTCACTAAGGAACATTGGGAAAGAGGGGAAACAGTTTCCTAATTACTGTTTTAAGCCAAATAAAACCTGTGAACAGCATGGCTCCTGCTGGAATGAAATTGCAAACTAGTCATCAAAACTAATGGTCTTTTTAGGAGTCTACTGAAAAAAAAAGCCTTAAAAATTTTATGTCATAATAGTCATAATGTGCATAAACATTCCAGAGGTTATTTCACATGATGGGCAGAAAACGAGTCAAATCGTGCTTGCTTTACAAACAGTTTATATCACTGGGATAGACTCTAATAGCAGAACAGGGAGAAACTGCCATGTACCATAATTCACATCTTAAAATTATGTTTGGGGGATTTTGCCTTTCAGAAAAAAGGACAAAATTGGGTTTTCTCACTTAAGAGGAGTTCTTTACTTCCAGTAAATCAGAAAGATAATTTATACAGAATTGCAGTATGTTTCTGCCTCCTAATTCTGATATAAATAGGGAGTAGCTGCACTTATTGCAGGCTTGCACCAAGGTGAATGAGAACAGCATAAGATCGCTCTTCTGTTTGGTCATTATTAGACGTACAGCCATCTTTTTGTATTGATTTTGTAATACATCCTCGCATGAAACACTACTGCTGGCCTGAATCTAAGGATTTGGATCCTTCTTTCAGGCTTAAAGTATTGTCATGATTATCTTAATTTACTACATCTGTTCACCTGGGTTTTAAGCCTTAGGTTACTTCAACTTTTTTTATGATCATTTTAATTTTGAGAAAATCCATTGATAAAACAATCGCTGTTGCTTACACAATTGCAAATGAAAATGATGTCATGAAAAGTAATCATTTCAGATAGAATCCTGTAGCATTTAGACATGCAAATGATCCCCTTTTTTGCATGTTTTATCTTACCAAAACTACTGATGTAAAGCTATGAATCTTGAATTGGAAAACTGTGAACCTTCTACAACTGAGTCTATTTGGTATTTTCACAATGCATCAAACTACCTAATTAAAACTACCAATAAAAACCTGTACCACATATAAACTATACCACTGTAGACTACCACTACAGTCTCCTGTTCATAACAAGCCAAGGGAAAAGGAATATGGCAGGTCAGAGAGGTGCGTGAATGAAATTGTCGCTAAATTAGGTGATTAGTACTTTTATCACTACCTCTGCCTACCCATTGTATCTCTGCCTGTCAGATCTTGTCTTTGAATTCTGATCTGCAAGCATGAAATGGATACTTCCTCTCCCAGTAAATCCTTTTACATTCAAACAAAACAGAGCCTGAATGGAGAGACACAATCAGGGCTCTTTCAAGAATAAATCCGTTAGCCCTGCCATATTTCTGCTAGCTCAAGAAACAGCTGAGTAGGATTTATTTGCTGGCAGATGGAGGTGACTAATGACGTAAGCAGAACTTTTTTGCATGGGCGACCTCCAAATGTTTAACTAAATGATGCCTATCAGGAAAGACAATGAGCATCAGATCCATTTTTAAAAAGGAATGTTCTTTCACATTTAGTACTTTGCTTATTATTTTTTTTGTTTGTTTTGCTTTTGTTTTAGTCTTTCTTTTTTTGGTGATTTTTCTTTTTTTTTTTTAGACTGGACCTAAACATCTCCCTTTAGGCAAAGTGTCTGCTTAATACAAATTCAGTGGCACATATCCATTCCAGTTATGGCTTCATGCAGTTACTCTGAGAACAAAAGGGAGAGTGTTCTGATGAAATAGCTCTGACTTGGTTTGGCTGAACCATCCAGAATACATTACAGAGACCACCAGGTTTTATTGACTGTACTAATCCTCCTTAATTAAATCCCTTGCGTAAGACTGGTGTCTCCAAATTTGTGAATGTGTCAATCAAAACAGAACAAAACAAGGTTTCCCGTGGTGATGAGACATCTCCACCCAGGACTTGAACCCACTAAAATGAGCTGAGCTCCATGAATTGTGCTGTTTGAACCCATTCTGAAGCCTCCGCAGCCTTCTTATCCTGTATCTGATTCTGAGGCTTGAGCTGGCTCTGCTTTATAGTTATTTTTGGAGACTCTGGAAGCTTTTAGTCTTTTATCCAGAAACTTTATCCTTTCTGTCAGCAGAAGCGGAGCACTTTCCTCAGGGGTGTCCTATTTTCTCCCATGCTGAAACCACCTTTTGAAGGTTCTCCTGGAGAACCCCATTCTCCTGAGACGCTGCCCAGGTCCTCTGGAAGAGCATGTGCTGTTCTTTAAAGGTGCTGTTGACTTGTCGCTATTCAAAGACCACCTCACTGAAATCAGTCCCAGGGCATGCAGGACACCCCTCAGGGCTGGGGAGGCCATCCCACCCCTGCCTGGGTGAATCTGCAGCACTGGGACAGCGGGAATGAGAACACCCGAACTCCAGCCCTGTGGGAGGGTTGTGGCTCATCATTTTCTGGTTGTGAGCAGCCACCCTGCTCTATACCTTGACCGGTGTAATAACCCAGAAATGGTTAAGGATTTTTGGAAACAGAAGAATGAAGTGTTTCAAACCTGAGATGTGACCGTGTATTGTGGATTTGCTTACCGTGGTGATTATCAGAACTACAGTTAATTTCAGCAGGACCGAGATCAATGATGCACATGTGCTTTATTTCTTCCCTGACTTCTAGAATGTGAGCACAATGTCTTTTATTGAGGCTCCATAGACAGTTCAAAACCATTGCTTTCCTTGATTCTGACCTTCTCTTTCGTTAGTTTCCTCATTTTTGAGCTCTCCTTTTATGCGGCTTAAGACAACCCTAATCAGTTTGATGAACATGCTGAAAGCATTTATGCTGCAGTGAGTTTTGCTTTGTGGCTCAACTCTTGTGTGTCCTCAACTCACTTTTGTGCATTGCTAATGAGTAACTCAGTAACAGCTGCTCTGTGTGACTATCCCCGTATTTGCAGCACCTATGTGTGCAGTTGAAGCCAGCTATATCTATGCTTTGATATTCTTGAATATTGTGCACTCAGTATTTTCTTGATTAGGAGATTAGGGAACATAAATCTACGGGTATATTTGTATTTTTGTCACATCTTTATGGGGAAATACATCCTCCCTGCACAGCCTGGCAATAGATTTTTAAATATCCCTCTGTTCTTTATCCTCACACCATTTATCAGGATGCCTGTCATCTCAAAGTCTCTGTCATCATTAGATATTTTATTCTCTGAATGTTAATTTATGATTCGGATGTTATTTGAAGCATAATTCAGCAGATTACTTTTAACTGTTTCTGTTCATGTTGCATTTTCAGCTGGCATTCAAATCAGCCTTATTTTCTGCGCCCAAATCCCACTGAAGTTTACCTGCGTACTTCCCTCCCTCAAGTCTCCTTGGCAAATCACTTGTACTGAGCCTTAATCACTGGCTAAACAGGCTTAGTCAAGCTGAAACAGCATTAGTTTTTTTGCAATATACTTTTCTCTCATCAAGCGGTCTCTCAAGTTCTGCAGTAAGTTCTGTCCTGAAATGATGGAAGAACCTTGATCAATTATACAAATTTGCACCCATATCTAGAAAAAATATACAGACCTATATAAAAGCCTATTGAATTTGATGAGTATCTTTCCATTTCCATTGCATTTTTGACCCGGCTGTGACAGACAGATGGGAATCTTTCAGTCCATTTCCCCAAGTATTTGCATTTTCTCTTTAGACTTATAAGCCTATACCCTTCCTTAGGGAAATAAGGTCCTATCTGGTGTATTTTTTGTTTGCAGAAAATAGTTGAAAACCTTTGACTTGTTTATAGCTCTCCCTCATGGACTGACCTTGTTGTGTGTCATCTGAAAGGGAACTTCCCCCAACAGAAATCCCCCCAGTGATGACTTTGGAGAAATAAACATACGACAACACAATGAGATTTCCGTGAATTTTGTTTACCCAAGAATGCGAGTTCCTAATGAGTCAGAAAGCTCCTTCCCAATTTATTTCTTTAGACATTTGTGGTATTCCTAGAATGGCACTGGATGATAAACCGTTTAACTGTCTTGCTCAAAGCCAGATGAATGGACTTAAATTAGAGCAAAATCCAGCCTATTTGTAAGTCAACACAGTCCAGTCAGCAGACATGTCACACGCCAGCCTTTTAGTGTAGCCCCAGGCTGCTACCTCATTAGCTCCGGCTGTGATTAGAGGAGAGCCTGTCAGTCCCATACTAACGCTGTCTCAGGAAAGATTTCTTATTGACAAGGTGGAGGGCAACACTGATGCCCTTTCTGGGAATGTTGCAAATGGTGCTGTGCTCAGTGTAACTGATTAGGCAGTCAGGGAAACAACATTTCTGAGCTACACAAGGAGGTAAAATACCTTGTGCCATCGGAAGCAACATTTCGTTGCAGTACTAAAAGCTGTGGCTACCTTCTCTAGCTGATGTGAGTGTGGTGTTTTCTTCTTTTATTTCAAGGAAAGTGGAAAAACACCATTGGGCAAGTGTGCATAGTACTCTAATAATACTCTAATTTAATTTTTATGTGAAATCTTCAGCTGGCTCCAATGATACTATTGGCCCCAGCCCAAAATTTTGCATAAAAATTAAATGCAGAGGGAACAATTCAAGCCGCTGCGCTACCATTGCACAGCTTCAAGTGTCCTGAAGGTCCTGAGAGCAGCAGGAATAATTCAGTGATGCACAGTAAGGCTGGGAGCACCCTGGCAGCCCTGATGTGGCCGGGAAAGAGCTGCATGGCTCCAGCTGCGTAATTAAATGTAAGTGTACGTTTTGCTCTGGCTAGAGTTTTGGGGTAGAGAGATGGACCTAAATCTCTGCTGCACCCCATGCTCTGGTTAATCAATGTTGGCTCATGCTTGTGTGAAATAAGTAAGCCTGGAGGTAACAGAAATACTTCAGGGCATTTGTAATCTGTGTCTGCTGCTTGTTTGCAAATGCACATAGGGCGAGTGCAACAGGGTTGTCTGTTCATGATGGCCACTTGTCTGGTAGGAGCTCCCTCACCAGAGCAGGAGGGGCAGGGGTCCTTTGCAGCCCTGAAACCCAGAATCGAAAATCAAACCACTTGGTTTTTCCTTAGAGACAAGAGTGACTCAGAGCCAAGTCCTCAGCTGGAGAAAAAGTGAGATCCATGTGCTTGCAGGGAAGTGGAGTGATCATTGATGCCAATAAGGCTTCCTGGCCCCAACGGCATGTGTCCAGCTCTCCTGGTGCCTCCAGCCACAGGGAGCAGCTTTGGTGAGTGCCATGGGGCCCAAAATAATTGGCTTTGGTCCCATATTGCTCTGAGTCAGAGATATCTCACACCCACTCAATCCTACAGGAAGGATATGGCAAAGAGGAGCTCCTGTCATCTGCTATAGGTACAAAAGAGGATTTAAATGCATGAATGTGAGAGACACTGTTTTGCCATTTCCTTCGCTCCTCTCAGTACCTATCACAATAAACAACATGAGTGAGAGGTTTATTCTTAAAATACTCTTTCATGTGAAAAATGAAATTGGTACATAATCAATGATGTCTGGCAGCTGACCAACAAAAAAGTCCAGCCAGTTCCAGTCCTGAGGCCAGCTGAGCTCTGGACACAAGGGGAAAAAGTAATGAGCCAGAATATAGAGCTGAATGAAATAAGGATAAAATTTGCCCGGCTTTGGGCGTGAAGTAAATCATTTTAGGAGCCAAGGGCTCAAATAACAAACACAGACTTTCAGATGTAGGTATGCATGAGGATTTAGATCTTCAGAGTTCAACTAAAAGACATCCCTGACAACAAAAAAGAAAATCAATGCTTATTCAGTGGATACTGGCAAAACATAAGGAATGGTTCCTCAGCTTGTATTGATTTTACCTCTTTCCCATTGCAGATTGTGGCTACAGGTGATGCCTTTGCTCTATCATATATGGTCAATGTTCAGATGTGCTTGGTTCCAGTGGTTGCTACCCCAGTCACTGTATTGCCAGGAATTTCTACATTTCTTCTGCATGTTTTGCAGCTTGAGGGGTTATACACACATGTGGGATTTAAGAGAACTTTGTTTAAAATTTTAATTGTAATTTAAACAAATGTCTTAGACCTAAAAAGTCTAAGCAGCATATTTTTTGAGCTCCAGGTGTTTCCTGGGGGAGGTGGTGAAGAGGAGAACCTAGCGATGTGAGATTGCATACAACTACTCTGAAGTATTGTATCTGGACACAATCTCTACATGATGGTAAGTGTATTTTAATTCTGTCCTTCATAGCTGCTTCTTATTCTGAACACATGCCTGGCCTTACAAATCAATTGTAGTGCCGGGGTGATGCATAATAAACACGCTAATTGCCAAAGTGAGTATTCAATAACAGGGTTACAGAAATAGAGGTAGAGCTGATGTAGATATTATGAGAAAAAAACAAGAAAAATCTTCTCATCGCAGAATTTGTTAGAAGTCCTGAACCATCTTCATTTGGAGCATTCACAGTATCATTGGAAATTAATAAAAATACATCATCAAATATTAAATCACTGATTTCAGTGATTAAGCCATATAAACCACAATAATGCAGTGGTTCTGCCTTATAAAATGGTTACAACTTCCTGTAGTAGGAGCTGAATATTTGAAATCTTTGAACTGAGAGAAGGGGCTCTCATTGTTTTCCTGCTGATTTTAGGCCCCTGCTCTGTGTTCATGACAAACCTAAAGCTTTAGGGCAGGAATCTCAAAGTGTCCTACCGAAGGGTCAGTATTTCCCCTTCACAGCTGTGGGAAGTGGGGACGTGGAGGAGTTGAGTCACTTGGAGGTCATCTTAGAGGTCAACAGCATTGCTAGGAATAGAAATGAGATTTTCTGATTCTACTAATTTTTATGGATTATTTTGCTGTTTTAGAAGGGGTTTAATGATGTTTTCACTGCCTTTATAGCAACTGAACGTGCCGAGAGAGCAGCCAAGACAACTTTATTCCACAGCACCTCTTAGTTGTGGTGCACCTGTGTTTAAGCCAATATAAAACCAAAAATAATAAAACCTAAATTTTGGGTGCTTGATCTGAGACACTTCAGTACTTTTTTATCTTCATGAGCCTTGAAGTACCTCAGCTTGTGCACCCAAAGGGATAACTGAAAAGAGGTGGGGAAATGATGCAGAATGAAGTCCTGTCACCTCCAGTAAGAGCTTTCACTAGCCGAATTTCATGACTGCGTTTTCACATTCAATGAATTATAGCACTGGTGAGTAGGATAACAGGAGCTAATTGCAAGATACTGAGCTAAGAAAGCTCTGCTGAGGCAGGGAGTTGATAACAATGGTACATATCAGTCTTAATGATTAAGGTTTGGTAATATCAATTTTTTGTGCTAATCAAAGTTAAGTAGTGGAATCTGCCACATTTACTTACGTGTGACTAGCCACTTACTACTTACATGTAGCTGAGCTGAAGACCCTAGAGCACTGTACAAAAGAATAATTGATTTTTTTTCTTCAAAAAAGGTAGTCCAAACCTGAACCCTTTGGGAATCCAACATCTGCTTTGAAAAAGAGCTGAAGAGGTTACCCCCCACCCCTGTCCCCTGCAGGTTGGGACAGGAGAGGAAAACAGGAAGTTTTATTCATCTTACTTTCTCCATTTTCCAAGTTACAGTCTCCAGCTGTTTTCATCAACTTTGTTTTCTGAAAAAAAAAAAAAAAACGACCTCTATAGAGGCCTTTAGCTTTCTTTAAAGTGGCTCTTTGTTGAAACCTGCATTGCATTTTTTTAACAATTCCAGAGTAGTCTTCTTTCTTCTTTTCCCAAAACAAACATCTCTTACCCAGCTTCTCCTCAGCCTGAAAGAAAAGAAACAAAAGCAAAACAAAAACAGCAGGCTGGGGCCAAAGGGAGAGGAATGGTGCCTACAGCAAGGAATGTGGCCGTGCAATGTCAGACCTCGAGTGTCTATCACAGGTGACAAGCGAGAGCCTACCAGCAGACAAACAGCAAGGGTGCCTTCCACTTTGCCTAAAATCAACAACATTTTACAAAACGTTCCCAGATAAAGACTGACCATAGCACTTAGCATTTAGGGACTGCCCGGCTGGTATTTTAAGTGGCATTCATCACATACTCTGTATCCCACTTGCAGGGCAAGTTTTCCCAAGTATCTCCCTTTCCAGGAGTCCATTAACACACATGGACTGTAACATGTAGAAACTGGCTGCTTTCCTTCCTTGCCTCCTTTTGTATAGGAGCAGGGCCAGAAACCCTGGCAAATGCTGGGGATAGATTAGCCATCTTTGATGAGGTGGTTGAAATAGCTGTCACTGCTGTTCCTTCCTCTCTTTGCAGCTCAGGGAACTGAGATTATTGGGTGTTTTTCATAAGGTGTCTAGAAGCAACTGTCTGAAGTAGAGAGGGATACTTTGTAGAGGTGCCTTTTTGTTTTGCAAGTCCAGCTCATGTTTTGGGGCTGTGTGGCAGGAGGTAAAGCAGCAGATGATATTTATAGGTAACTAATACTCCAATGTTAAGGCCAAATTATGAATACCCTTCTGTGAGAATTTTAATAGTCTTTTATGCTTTATCTTTTGGTTTTTTTTTTTTTTTTTAATGCCTCATATTAGCATAACTGTCACCAGTACAGGATGTTTAAACAGTTGGAGATATAATGCAAGGTTTTATACAACCAACTTTTATTTGTATTGGAGATAGACCTATTCTTGCCTCCTGAAATATTTCCTGTTTTTCAGTCACTTATAATTTTGTGAAACATTTACCATTCCAATGTTAAGGGTCTGCTTTTGACTGAATTCTCCTGGAAATTTTCTGTAAAGTTGTTAGATGTTGCTAAGAATGAAGCAATGGGAAAAAAGATTCTTTTGTCAGCTAAAGATTTTCTAAAGGAAAAGTGAGGAGTTTCAAACCAAAGGCCACAACTGGAACTTGAGGGGAGAAACTATGACTGGTTAAGTACCTGTAGATCTGCCAAGCGTACTATATCTATACAAGGAGAAATGGGACTGGCTGAGGGAAAAGATGAGGACAAGGACCCAACAAGGCTGAGAGAATTAAGAAGAGGCTGGTGGAGAAATGAGCCAGGCAGTCCAGGTGCGTGTCCCAGCTCCCTGGTGGTGGTCTCTCATGCCCATCACCATTTTCTGTCATGCCATTAGCCAAACAACAGAGATCTGTGCAGTGCATTTAAAGGCCCCATTTACCTCCTGGTAACCCTTGTGAACAGCAGTACAGTGTCACACAAGGGAATTTGTTCCTCTTTTTGATAAAGAAGCAAAATACATGCCAACCGAAGAAAATATTATTAAGGCTGAAAACTTTGGTACTTCTTGTGTTTATGAGGGTTGGTTTTCATGACAAGGTTCATTCTATAAGCAGTATGGAAAGTTCCAGGAACTGATCGTGGTTATACAGTTAAAGACACTATAAGACCCCTTCCCACTTCATTGGACCCAGAAATGGGAAGCAGTATAGAGAATGAGACAGAATTTGGGAAGAGAGCATATGGCAAGGGAGTGATGTTCTACCCTGGAGGATTGGATACTGTCCCTTCTTCTGTCACGTAGCTCCCACATGATGATAGCTGAGTCACTCTAGCCAATCTTTTCAGAAGCTGTCAATAATTTTACATTGCTTTTATTCTTGGTGCAGGACTTGTAGGCGTGCTGTAAGCTGCAGCTGAAGTCAGTGGGAGCCGTGCTCCAAACACAAAATAGTATTCAACAAATCTGATTTGGGGAATTTAAAATCGTGTCCAACATGGTTAAATTTGGCCTTAATCTTCCTGGGACCCACCAGTTTTCAGCATGAAGGGATACTACCAAGCCCCCTCACTTTGAAGTGATACAGTGCAGGAAGTTTGCTGTGAAGCTCTCCGTTATGAAGGAGTTGTGTGGTCAAAGAAAACCCCACATGGAAATGAGGGATACTGTCTTCAGAGCAGGTTTTGAACAGCATGCAGGAAATGAGGCAAGCATAAGTTGTGTTCAACTGCAAGAAGAAAACAAGAGGTGGAATAACCTGCCTGTCTCGTTAGCACGCCATCCCTTCTGTGAAGTGTGGGTACACTAAAGGCATGTACATGTGTCTTGCTATCTACAAATTCCTCCAAATTCTTATCTCACTAGTTGTGTTCTGTGGATGTTTAGTAGAGTAGAAGGTGTATAAGTGAGGAAATAGACAACTTCCCCAGTTTAGTCAGCTTCCCAAATAGGAAGAGAGCACCTTTTTCACTTTCATTGCAAAAAAGTCAGACTGTCAGTATTACGGCAAGTGGGCTCAACCCTTTTCCAGGTTTGACAGTGCCAGCATTTCCTCAGGACTCACTCTGACAAAAACAAGACAAGCACAAGATGAGAAAGCAGCCACTCAAAAACATACCCACCAGCGCTCTGCCCTGCACTGTTGATTCCTGCCCTGTCACCTGACCATTTCACTAGCTTTTCTGAAACCTTCCTGAACCGCAGCTCTTCCAGTGTTACAGCAGTAGGCACATTAGAAACATAACTGACTGACTGCTGGGTGCGCTGTTTTGGGGCTAAATAGAGCAATACTATCACTTTCCCAGGTGACTGGGTATAAACTCATGTGAGCAGGGTAAATATCTAAATAAAAACCCTGGGTCATAAGGATTCTTCCAGCTAGGAAGAGAAATCGATGTTTTCTGAAATGAGGTTTCTCTGATGCAATCCCATTTAATTGCAAAGAAAGTACAAAGCCCTCTTTTTCTTCACACAGCAAGAATTGCAGAAGAGGCATGGCCTCTGTTTACAGCTCAAGTCTATTTTCCATTAAACACTTAGTATAAAAGCTCTTCTTCCCTTTTCTCTTAGCTTTTCTCGGAGGCACATTCCTGGCCTTTGTTATGTCTGTGTTGTTGGCTTTTTCCCTGCCACCATCTGTCTCTTCCTTTGATCTTTTTGTCTGTCTCTCATAGACACCCAACTGATCACAAAACAATGGCCAGTAAAACCCTTCCACCCATGTGTCTTGCAGGTGCCCTTGTTTTGGACAGTGACGTGTGCTGGTGGTTGGAAGGAAAGCTATGGTACTTTCAGCTATCTGGTCCCATAATGAACTTAAGTGTTTCTTACAACTGAGGGTTATAAGGGCAATGTTCACCCTGATTTAGAGAGATTTTACCCCGAGTGCTAATGCAACTGTTGATGCGAAATCGGACTGTTTCTCAGCAGCATTGAGAAACACTGAAAGCATAGCACTTGAGGCTGACCAGAGAACAAAGGTCCTTTCATCTTCTTCTGGTTACAGTCTCTGTGCTTCATCTAGTTATAAATTTGATGCTCTTCCTCAAAGCTGTTGTGACTTAGAAGTTTGAAGAAATGTACTTCATGCATTTAAGCATTACCATACTTCTTTTTCATTCACTGCAAAGTAATATTTAATTGCCCAAGTATGAGTTGTCTGAGAAAATAATATCCAGGTCTAATACATTGCTTCTCATCAGCACTGCTTCTCACAGGTGGTTCTTGAAGTTTATCCAGTGAATTATGGAATCACGAAAGTGCTGGCTAGAACTTCTTCTAGAGGTCTCCAGTCCAACCTCCTATTTGCATCAGGACTATTGCTGAAGTTAAAGCAGGTCAGCCACGGATTTGTCTACTGAGCCTTGAAAACTGTCAAGGGTAGAGAATCTTCAGCCCCCCTGGGCAGCCTTTTCCAGTGCTGCACTGCCCTTCTCCTGGTGAAGCTTCTCCTAAGTTTCTGCCTGGCACAGCAGGCGCATCTCCTCTGTGACTACCCCACCTTCCCAGGTGCCCTTGCATAATAGGTATGAGGCTCTGCAAGTGGGTCTGAACAATGACGAGGACGATGGTTTGTCTAGCTTGGAGGTGTTGCTGAGGTTAAGTAAGTCTACAGCCTGCATCAAAACCGCTTCCATAAAATAAAAAAAGACCGGTCATTGTTGTAGGAGACTCTCTCCTGAGGGGAAGTGAAGGCCCAATATGCAGACCAGACCCACTTCTTAGGGAAGTCTACTGCCTCCCTGGGGCCCAGGTTAAAGATGTGAAGAGAAAACTCCCTACCCTGGTACGGCCCCCAGATTACTATCCATTACTGATTTTTCAGGTAGGCAGCGAAGAAATTGCAACAAGAAGTCTAAGGGCAATAAAGAAAGACTTCAGGGCCTCAGGACGACTGGTTAAGGGATCAGGAGCACAAGCAGTGCTCTCCTCTATCCTTCCAGTTGCAGGGAATGATGAGGGAAGAAACAGGAAGAGCCAGCAGAGCAATACCTGGCTCTGAGCCTGGTGTCACTGGCAGAATTTTGGGGTTTTTGATCATGGGTGGGTCTACACAACACCAGGCCTGCTGGCGACAAACGGGATACACCTGTCTCAAGGGGGGGAAAGGATCTTTGCACAGGAGTTAGCAGGACTCATTGAAAGAGCTTTAAACTAGATTTAAAGGGGGAAAGGGATAAAACCAGGCTCACTACATATAAGCCTGGGGGCAGCACGCCAATGTTTGAGGGATGGTGTGTGTGCTAGTGAGGTCCTTCAGTCTGCCATCTCAGTGGAGGCAGGGGATGGAGAGCCATGCGGCAGCAAAGACCCAAGGGTTATGGATGTGTTAGAAACCACGGAAGCGCCTGAGAATGGTCACATAGGAATTAGAGCTTCTCCCCCCAAAAAGGTGGTGGGATCAATAGCCCAAGTGAAGTGCATCTACACCAATGCATGTAGCATGGGCAGCAAACAGGAGGAGCTGGAAGCCATTGTGCAGTGGGAAAATTATGATATAGTTGCCATCACGGAAATATGGTGGGATGACTCGCACAACTGGAGTTGGATGGCTATAAACTCTTCAGAAGGGGTAGGCAAGGAAGGAGAGGCGGTGGGGTAGCCCTGTATGTTAGGGATTGTTTTGACTGCCTAGAGCTTGATGATGGTGATGATAGGGTTGAGTGTTATGGGTAAGAATCACGGGGAAGGCCAATATGGCAGATATCATGGTGGGAATCTGTTATAGACTACCCAACCAGGATGAAGAGGCAGATGAAATGTCCTATAAACAGCTGGTAGAAGTCTCACAATCGCTAGCCCTTGTTCTTGTGGGGGACTTCAACTTACCAGACATCTGCTGGAAATACAATACAGCAGAGAGGAAACAGTCCGGGAGGTTCCTGGAGTGTGTGGAAGATAACTTCCTGACACATTTGGTGAGGGAGACAGCTAGGGAAGGTCCCCCGCTGGACCTGTTATTTGCGAACAGAGAAAGGCTTGTGGGTGATGTGATGGTTGGAGGCTGCCCTGGGCATAGCGATCATGAAATGATAGAGTTTTCAATTCTCAGAGAAGTAAGGAAGGGGTCAGCATAACTGTTCTCTTAGACTTCTGGAGGGCAGACTTTGGTCTGTTTGGGAGCCTCGTTGACAGGGTCCCTTGGGAGGCAGTCCTGAAAGGCAAAGGAGTCCAGGAAGGCTGGACATTCTTCAAGAAGGCACAGGAGCAGGCTGTCCCCATGTGCCAAAAGACAAGCCGGCAGGGAAGAAGACTGGCCTGGCTGAACCAGGTAGTTGTGTGCTACTATTAGATTCTCTTTTAGTCTCCCAGGCTAAACAAGCCAGCTTCCCTGACCTGTCCTTAGATAACCTGCAGTCTTGGCCCCTGCCCATCTTGGTCAGTCTTCTCACCAGTTTTGCAGTATCCTTTTTGAACTGGGAGTCCCCAGACTGGACACAGTTTACCAAGTGCAGCCTGACCAGTGCTGGTAGGGAGAGGAATAATAATTCACCTCCATTTGTTTGCCAGAGTCTTCCTCATGTAGCCCAGCATGAGGTTTGCTTTACATTGTTGGTGCATATTCAACATAGTGTCCACTGCGGTGCCCCGGATGTTTTCAGCAGGGTTGCTCCACAGCCACTTGGTTCACAGCCTGTATTGATGTGAAGGACTATCCTGACCCAGGTGTAGAACTTTTTGTTGAACTTGCTAGAGTTTCCTAATATGCAAGTTTCTCAATGTCCTTCTGGATCGAAACTCTATTGTTCATAATGTCAAATTTAGTATTGTCTGGAAATTTGCTGTGGGTGGATTCAGTCTCATCATCAAGGTTGTTGAAGAAGCCACTGAACAATATCAACCCCAGTGTTGACCTCAGGGGGACTCTGCTTATTCCCAGCTGCCAACCAGCCACCATGCCATGGATCACTACCCCTTAAGCCTGGCAGTTCAGCCAATTTCCAGTCCAACTGATGGTCTGTTTGCCAACGTCAGAAGCATATTCAATAGTTGATTACTCTTTTCCTTGTTTATTTGAATAACACTTTAGTCACTGCACCATCTGTATTCATTCCAGTTGTGAGTTAAGTAACGTGACTGTTGTGTATAGGTAATTTTTGTGAAGTTCCTCGCTGGGGTAAGCAGGGAGTAACCCGCACATGGCACTGTTTTGTTAACTTTTAAAATATGGATATGAAATTATGAGGTCAGTCTAGCAATGGTCATGAGTGAAGACAAGTAAAGAATGAAGGAAAGTCTTGTCTAAAGCTCACTGCAGTCTTTTGTTGAAACCTCCTTGAGTTTTAAGTTTTCTATAGTAAAAAATTAGCAAAATGTGAAATTCTTTCAAAGACAAGATATACAAAAAGCATCCTGTTGCAGAACTAAGACAAATTAGTAATCTGAAAAGAAAGTCTGTTTTCCATGTACAAAGAATGTCCAGCAATCACCAAAATGAAGGCTTCTTCACTTCCTCAAAACAGAAAAGTCAGTCTGTTAATAATCAGATTTTTCTTTGGACTAGCCTAGCATCTAAGACTTTCATCCAAGTAGATTTAGCTGATTCTTTCTTTCCATTTAAGTTTGAAAGTTTCAGCAGGCTTAGGTTTCTTATGTGAGACCAAAGCAAGCCTGGCATTCATTTGCTTATATAAGAATCTCATCTTTGATTGGAAAGAGCAAAACAAAACATAGAGATGATGAAGGTTTCAGAACATCTCTTTCAAATAAGAGCTTTAATCCTACCAGGAGCTGATTCCTCGTCTACAAATAGAGTGACAGTCAGCGGTAAGTCTGTACTCCAGTACCCTTCTACAAGCTCAGTGCTTAGGGGTGTGCTGGATATTGGGCTTTTAGGCCAAACTCAGGATATTTTAAGGCACAATTGGTTTTATTATTTTTCTGGTTTAGCAAATTGGAGTTCTTCGGGAGTCCATGCTTTTCAAAAAAAACATTGTCAAATTGGAAGGTTTTTTTTAAGAAAACTGCAGGAACGATTCAATCTGGAAAATTTTCCTTATAGTGAGAGATTGAAGAAAAAGTTAACAGATCTCTATCTCGGTCTTAAAATACTTATGTAAGGAAGTTATTTTTTCTGAGAATAGATGACTCAAGACTTGTAACAGCAGAAGGAGACTTCAGGTCTGGAATCCAAACCCAGACAAAATTGTGCTAGAAATATGGTGCATGTTTTTAATAGCAACATTCATATGATGAATACTTATTACTGGGTGTCTAGAAGTCAAGAATGAATGTCTTTCCAACCATTGCACATTAGCAGCAGTGGATAGGGCCAGGTGCAGGAATGACTGGCAGAGATGTTGGACTGAACCATGCAGAAAATCAAACTGATAAGGTAGTTGCTGACAGCTTTTGCAGCCTGACGTTCCTGCTGCCGCCTTCTCTTGCCCTTCCTCTTGCTTTCCACTGCCTGTGTTCTCTCCTGCCAGCTCCAGCTGCTGCCTCTTGTCCTCCTTGCATTGCTTCCTTGCCAACACCATCCTCTGCTTCTGCTCTGGCTTTGCCTCCTCATCTCCCACGCTGCCAGTAGCCCCATGACTGACTTGGGCAACACTATTGGCTTTTATTAGTTGGGGTGCTACTCAGTAATGCTCCTCAAGCTGTGGTGTGAGATGTCTCACGAGGCAGGCACACGCCTTGCTGGCAGGAACAGGTAGCCCAGAGGATCACAAACAAGCTCTTCCCTGTCCATCTGAAGACACAGAACAGTCCTAATGGCAGGATTTAAACTACCTCGGCACTTCCTGTAGCTCTTTTCTACCATCAGTTCCAGATCACATCTGAACTATGTGCAGAAAATAGATTCTTATATGGTTCTGAGTTAGATACCAACAGAAGGATTATGGGCATGTGTGGATTTGATAGATAGATAGCAATGGTATCTGTGGCTGAAGATCAGGGGAAGTGGTTTAGGGTTATTGCTATTTTTTCCAGCTGTCCATGTCCATTTAGAAAACTCCACAAAATTACCTTTCAGGAACATGTTTGTGGAAAAGAGGAGGAGTGTCAGTGTCCAAGCATAGAAACACAAGGTGTTCTGACATATCTAGTGCAAAGTAAGGGTTTTTTTCTCTTTTATTTTAAACAGTGACATTGAAAACAAATGGATACATGAAAAGAAACAGTACCCTCCGTGAGGTTTCAGCTTTGATAAACCACGTTACAGAATCCAAGTCTTTCACCATATGGTGAGACCTGACACATCTTCAACATTTCCACTGTCTTTATGGACAAAAATCAAGAGTTAAGGACCTGGCAAAACAAATACATGACTGAAAATATGTGTGTTATTAGCGCGAGAGTGCTTTTGGCAGGCATGTTTTTAGTATGTCTGCTCTAGCGTTTTACTGGCTCTCTGCTGCTGTAAACAAATCTGAAAGGGGAGGAAGATTTAGAAACTAACTAATGAGCATGAATGCTACAGAAAGGAAATGAAGATGAATGGCTATTGACCCTGCTCTCGCTTATTAGGCAGCAATTAATTTTTCAACCGATAAAATGGCTTCATCCTATCAGATCCCTGTGGTGGAATTAGACAGTCAATACTTGGGGGCCTGCATTTCCCAATAACACCCAAAGGGCAAGGCTTTTCTAGCCATCCGTGACTCTCGTCTGGCTTTCTCCATCCTGGATTCCTCCGTGGTGGCCTTAGGATCAGCCTTCCCCTTAATTGCCCATCTGGGCGACATCGAAGGATGTTGGCACTGTTGTTGGCTCTGCTTGATTTTGAAATAGAGAAAGTGGAAGGCTGGCTCTCAGAGCCAAAACTCTATGAAAAGTGGATTTTCACCTCCAGAACAACATTACAACTGATTTCCACTATATAATGGAGGGCAATTATAACATTGTGTATGCTTTGTCTGTAGTTGATTCTCCAGCTGTTGAAACAGTGCCTTTTTATGTTAAATTAAACCACACTGCAGCCAGCATCAACATCAGGCTCCAAAAATGTAACGGCTTAAATATTCTAGGCCAGGTGCTGATCTCTGAAACACTGGTGTGAATCTAGAGAAATTCCAGTTTTACGCTTATGTATGTGAGTTTGAGGAGCTGATTTGGGGCCAGTGATCTGCTTTCACAGGTGTGCCTTATTTTAAGGTGCCATCAAACCAGCTTCTCCCCATCACTCTAAAGCTGTTGAAGATTGAAGATAAACATTAGTAAACAAAGAAACAAAAAGAAGGTGGGGAAAAAAGGTACACACTTCATTTCTTTCTCAGTTAACTTCTAGTTAAGAAAAAAATATTTCTGGGACATTTCCTTTTTATCAATCACAGCAAAACTCAAACTAAGCCGGCAGAGTACAATTAAAAAATGCTGTTTCTTAAACAGAAAAAGATTCACACAGGCTTTATAGTGGAAGCTTAAAGAACTGTGTTTTGTTCACTCTCTTTCTTTGCCATCACGTGTAAATCTTCAGTTTTTATTAAAGACAACTGATATAAAGATTGTTCCATCACACTCCCTGTTATCTTAGCCTGGCTTTGCTATGAGAAGTCTTTGGAGGACTTGGTGAGAAACTGTTGTTTTGGTGGCTTTTTCAATGCCAGACATTCAGTAATTGAGGGGAGGGTAATGGAATTAAAATAAAATTCCTTAAACTGAAAAAAGTCTATATGTGGACGGGAGGAGTGGGGCTCTGTTTCACACTGCTACACCTCAAAAATAGCTGAAGGGAAATTTCCAACAATTTCCACATGCCGTGCACAGTTCATCCCTGGACTGGGACCAAACATGGAAAGGATCATCCCCCAAAGGAAAATTTGGGAAGCTTTTAAGTAATAGGTGAAAACAGAGAGCGATAATGGAAATCTGCCTGAAAGCAGAATCCTTGCAGCCTGTGTTGAATGAAATACTGCCTTAAGGAAGTATTTTTTCAGTATGCAGTAGCATTTAAAGTGAAGTACCCAGGTAACATTGTATCTCCCAGACGTCCTCTGTGTTTGTACTCAGCCTGGAGCCCCCGCAGCCATGGGCTTGGCATGTTTGCAGGCAGAGCTACGCCAACCCAGTTGTGATTCCCAGGTGTGCGCTGGCTGCCGGAACCATCCTGGGGAGACGCATCTGAAGCATGATACAACACCAAGAAAAAATAGTGTTACGGCCTTGGCTTGTGTTCACCACACAAACTGGAGTTCACTGGACAAGAGTCTCACTCCTTTCTTCCTGTCCAATATCATGCTTGGGCATTGCGTGTGGGGATGGTGATGCTCCTAGTGATCATCATCTTTTGCAACAGGCGATTAGAGCTTCACTGCCAGTTTACCCAGGCATGGTGACAGAGACATAAATCCCATGCACAAAACAGTACTGGGGCAAGAAAAGTAAAAGTACAGTCATCTGTCCCCTGCCATAAAATAAACTGATCCCCCTCAGTTGGGGGGTGGGGGGGAAGGAAAAATACCTTTCTATGTTCCTTATAGAAGAAAATCTCCCATTTTGCTTCCAGGATGAGGTTTTCATCGGTACAGTCTACATAATATGATTATGTATTTATGCATCAGCTTTTCCATTTTCTGTCATTTCAATAAAAACAAGCAAATAATGGGATCACTTAAGCCTTTAGTATTTGTATTTTAGTAACTCTTCCAAACAAGCTCCAGCATGTTGTAAGACAGCTTCATGTTTTGCCTCGATGATTTGCTTTACTTCTTAAATAGTGAGATTCTTATCTGTTTCATAACACGAAAAAAAGAGGAACTCATCCTCCCTCCTCATTCCTTTCCACCCCAAAATCTTTTCTTATCTTTTAATTTAGCAACATGATATGAAATACACGAAACTTGAATCCACAAGCATGGTCTCAATGGTTTCAGCATGAATTATACTTTGCAGGTTTGTATGTATAAATAGCAACACTAAAACCAAAATGATTTCTGGCCAAAAACCCTTAAGCAACAGAATGAATATGGTGGTCATAAAGCACTCCAGGACAACATGGTATTAGAAATTAAAACTGAAGTGCCCTTCCAAGTGCATTAAAAAATTTACATGCTAAAATAAATGACCCACTAACTCATCTATATCCTGTTTTATCACCCTTCTAGTAGTGCCATTCCTAGATACTTTGGCTAACCTCATTCTTATTTTGTAGAGGTGCACATGCCAAGAAGAGCTGGCCAAGAGTAAATTCTGCAGAGCAACTTACCCTCATTCACAGGGAATACCCAGCCAGCTAGTGATCCAAATGATTCATGTGCAAATGTGAATGACTCTGCCCAGGACTAGCACTCTGTTTGCAATACTCTTTTGCAAATGCTCAGCTGTTGCATATTTTCATATAGGGTCCCTCTTGCCTGGGATAAACAAACACAACAGCAAGCTCCAGAAGAAATAGGAAACCCAGACCAAAGAATGAGACCACACATAAAATAAAATCTAACAGTAAGTAACATGTCAGGGTAGTATTTATTCTTAAAATGTTTATTATTTATTTGTATTGTAGCAGTGCTTAAAGGCCAGGGCTACTTTGTGCTAACCATTATGCAGGCTTAGTAACAAGCTGAAGCTCCAAGGGCGGGCCTGTCTGCCTCCACATTTACATTTGCTGGTTTTATATCACTCATTTGACTTTGGAATATCAAAGCTTTAGAGGAAATCTCATGTACCTCCCTTCCTTTCAGACCTGAAATCCCAAGAGCTCCAATTCAAATCCTCTCCTGTATATTTATTGCTTACTAAATGAGATACAGTGAAGGATTATAATTCAGGCTGCAAAATTCTGCTTTCAAAAGCTAGGAAATGCCAGATTAAATATGTAATAGCAATTCAGTCCTCTTAGGTATTATATACATTATGACACAAGACATAATTTTTCCTTTCCCCTGGCAACCTTGCCTCATTCAGTGCTGGCAAATGAATTAATGAACCATGGCTCAATATTCTCTTTTATTCAGGTGGCTGAATGTATGTTATATGCCTTCACTGCATGCTATTCAAAGTCCTGGGTGAAAACTGAACATTTAGTTTCTTAGTTTTCTGTGGTGCTCTTTGTCGGTGTATTTGAGGGCTTCATGAACATTTCTAAGTTTTTCTTCAGAAAATCCCTGGGGGTGATTCTGTTTATACATTACAGGTGAAAAACGATGTCGGGGCTGGAACACTTCTCTTGCCACGTGGTGTCATGGGTGGTTGCTTACTTCAGAGAAATAGTGGAATTGGGGAAACTGAGGTAGCTTTCCAGGGTCTGGAGGCAAGTGTGCCCTCAGAGCACAGTCTTCTTGCTCTTCCCTGAAGCTTCTTCATCAGTCTCTTCGAATGCCAGCTCTTGACTATCCCACGTTCCTCTCTTTGCTTCCCCAGTCTTCCGTTCTCAGGCATTTCGTCACACTACAAGCACCTTCAGTTTTTAAGTTTTCCTCTCTGAGCTCACAGCCCAAGTGACAAATCATCTTCCTCATCACCCCATCTCTCCCTCTCCCTTTGTCATGGATGCAGTTGACATCTGCAGGGAAAAAATATGACTGGGATCTTGACAGGAGGGTTCCAGCACCTCAAGGGCTAGACCAGATTTCCTGTAGTGCTTTTAAAACCAGGGTCCAGGACTGAAAGTGTATTTTGTTGGCATCCAGCTAACGCTCCAGGACAACAATGGCCTTCTTGCAGATATGCTTTCCTCCTTGTAAAATTCCCACCATTTCTGAGGCATGTCTGAGAACAAACTGCCAAGGGATCTTTTTTACTCTTCACTGTTGTCAAAAAAAAAAGTATTTCCTTGCCCTAAACCGCTTTACACAGTGCCTACTCCAAGTTCTGGGGAAAAAAAAAGACGGCTTCCTCAATTATTGCATAAGACTTGGAGATTCGTCATCTGTGCTTGAGAGTGTTTTAGATATTTGGTGGTCTGTGGGTGCTGCTGTAAGATTCACTTATTTTCCAATGCCATTTCCACAGTAAGAAATACTGACTGGAGGTAGGATATGTGATAGAGGAACAACAGTGGGAAGTCTGTCAGGGAGAGTCTTCAATGTCTCCTGGGCATGCTGTAGCTCTAGTTACAGTTCAGCTCTAACATTTTTATCTAGAAAAACCCTGCTGCCATCAAGTTGCAGTTGAAAATAACATTGCATTAGAGCTGCATTTGCACCAAGACTTTCAGTGCTGCTTCTATCTTCTGCAGGACTGACTGGCTCAACAGTGCTTTGTAATACATGTAACAGAGCGTGCATCAAAACGAGCTTTTAAAGAAACCCAGATCTTCTTGTGGAGTACCCCAGCTCTTTATGCAAGTCCTTGTTAAAAGAGCATGAAGAGCAAGTGGCGCCGAAAGCAGAAGTGAGGGGACGAACCAACAGTGGGCTCTGGCTGTGGTTGCCCTCAGGTGGCCCCTTCTGCATCTCAGTGCCTGCTGGGTGCTGCTGAGCACTTTGGTGACCTGACTCTGGGCAGCATAATGGGCTGGCCAGAGCAGCAAGAGAGCTCACATTGAGTCCATAGGTGTTCAACAGATAGTCTCTGAGTCCACTCATGCATTTGGAAAAAGTTGGAGAAAAATCTCTGAAGCCTCAGCTCTGCTCTGGACAGAGGTTTATTGCTGTAGAAAGAGTGCATTTTTAGAAAGAGGTGGCTGATCCAAGAAATTCAGTACGCTGAGTTAATGCAGTTGTCAGTTGCCTTTGATTACAATTGCTAAAGGTGAAAATGAAATGACTTGAACTTGTTGGATTCACTTATATTTCTTGGATTCAGTTCTATTTGCCGTGCTAAAAGCCTTTAAAATCATTACAATTGTGACATAGGATTTTATATGAACAGCCAAGAGCCTACAGGTCCCTTGGCTCGTGTGTGCTCTTCTTTCCCAGATCACCACACATGATCATAGAATCATAGAATCATTAAGGTTGGAAAAGACCTCTAAAATCATCAAGTCCAACTATCAACCCAACACGTCTACACCTTTTTTGAATGCCTCCAGGGATGATGACTCCACCACTCTCTGGGCAGCCTGTTCCAATGCTTAACCACTCTTCCGGTAAAGAAATTTTTCCTGGTATCCAACATAAACCTCCCCTGACACAACTTGAGGCCATTTCCTCTTGTCCTATCACTAGTTACTTAGGAGAGGAGTCCAACACCCGCTTCACTACAACCTCCCTTCAGGTAGTTGTAGAGAGCGATAAGGTCTCCCCTCAGCCTCCTCTTCTCCAGACTAAACAACCCCAGTTTCCTCAGCTGCTCCTCATAAGACTTGTGCTCTAGGCCCTTCACAGGTTCATTGCCCTTCTCTGGACATGCTCCAGCACCTCAGTGTCCTTCTTGTACTGAGGGGCCCAAAACCGAACACAGTACTCGAGGTGCGGCCTCACCAGTGCCGAGTACAGGGGCATGATTACTTCCCTACTCCTGCTGGCCACACTATTCCTGATGCAAGCCTTCTTGGCCACCTGGGCACACTGCTGGCTCATGTTCAGCCAGCTGTCGACCAGCACCCCCACGTCCTTTTCCGCCAGGCAGCCTTCTAGCCACTCTTCCCCAAGCCTGTAGCGCTGCATGGGGTTGTTGTGACCAAAGTGCAGGACCCAGCACTTGGCCTTGTTAAACCTCATACAGTTGACCTTGGCCCATCGATCCAGCCTATCCAGATCACTCTGCAGAGACTTCCTACCCTTGAGCAGATCGACACTTCCGCCCAACTTGGTGTCGTCTGCAAACTTGCTGAGGGTGCACTCAATCCCCCCATCCAGATCATTAATAAAGACGTTTAACAAGACTGAGCCCTGGGGAACACCACTTGTGACTGGCCGCCAACTGGATTTCACTCCATTCACCACCACTCTCTGGCCTCAGCCATCCAGCCAGTTTTTTACCTAGCAAAGAGTATGCCTGTCCAAGCTGTGAGCTGCCAACTTCTCCAGGAGAATGTCGTGGGAGACAGCGTCGAAGGCCTTACTGAAGTCTAGGTAGACAACATCCA
>WAAD01024171.1:28157-38857 GCA_013389945.1 Fregata magnificens | reverse complement strand
CCATAACAGAAATGAGACTAACAAGGAAGAGATTCAAATTAGGACCCTGGTACTTGGCAGAAGAAAGAACTGGTCTTATAACTCCAGGTGCAAGCAGCACATACTGCCATGAGTGGGAAGAATGAGCGAGGGAAAAAGACATCTCTTTGCTCAATACGCGTTTAGAAAATTAAGGTGTTGAAATTCTATTAATACTTTTTCTGCCAGCATCTTTCTTCACCTTTCACTCCTTCCCCCTTCCAAGCCACACTGTGGCTTTGGAAGGCACCAGGGTCTCTGGTGTGATTTACAAAGACATCTTGGCATAGGAAGTTACAAATCATCTACACAGGACACAGAAGTACTTACAAGAAGCAGAGGAACTTACTAGGCAAGCTCTCAAACCATTTGTCAAAGCACCTGCAGGACTCATTTGAAGGCAGGCGAACTAATAAAACCCAGCAAAGCAGCCACCAAGAGAGCATTCTGTTTTACTAAAAGGATTTGTAGCCTCTCCTCGCATCCCATCCCCCATCAAAACATACACACTTTAACTTACTGGCTCTTTATCTCACTCTCTACCATAATAAATCAGAGGTTGGAAAAGCTAGTGGAGAGCAGAACAATAGGGTTGGAAATCATGACCTTTGTGTGTAGTAATTGAAAACCACAAAGAGTTCAGAGTGCAGAATGGACTTCTGGACACATCTACACTGGGAGCTTCGAAGCCTGAAATTATCCACTGTTATAACTCTAGGCTTATAAAGCAGTGTTGTCAAATTGTAAACTGCGGGTGGGTTAAGTAATTATAGTTCACAGCACTAATAGGTAATTAGACAATCAAAGATCCTATACAGATATACTATTATCTTATTTACAATAGGATTTCCCCCCACCCTCCCTGCCTTGGGCAGCCAATGTTTGTACCACCTGTTAGAATGTATTGGTTGTAGAAGTGTTAGTACAGAGCAGCTACTGAGACTGCAGTGTCTGTAAATAGTTTCAGAGGGCAGCTGTGTCTCTCCAAACCAATGCTCCCATCATTACACTGTGCAGACAGAAATAACATCAGAAAGATTAAAAAACCAACCAATCAACCCCACAACAAACCCAAGTTTAGTTACAGACCAAGGTAACAATCAGAGTATTTAAAACATAATTCTCTGTTACCACCTCACCATCTTTAACTTTATTCACCAGTAACTACTCTACTATTGCTCAGGCACAGGTTACATCACCCAGCTGTAAAAACTCTTGGCACTGCAACTTCCACGTTTGCCACCATAAGTGAAACAAGAGCATCAGTGGCTTCTAACCCTGGCTTAACTCACTAATGTATTCCATAAGATCCTTACTCTTCATGTTTAGATCACTCAAGTTAAAAAAAAAAATATATATATATATATAATTGTCTTGGCAACCTCACAATTGGAGCCTCACAACCCCTTTGCCTGCTACACCTTTCAGTATAAATATTTTATCAATGCCTTTGTCTTTGGAGAAAGTGTTGTCTGACTGCAATGAGACAATTTATCACCAAAAGGCTCAATGCCTTTTGATTTTTCAATAACAATAAATTTCCTTCAATTGAAAAGACACTGATTTCATAGGCAAATGAAATGCTCATGGGGAAGACTTCCGTCTTCTGTGCTGTTCACCAGGAAGGTGCTGAATTGGTACCTGGACATTTCCATATGAAGTAGGGCTAACCTCCACTTTCTAAAGACTTAAAAAAAAATTAAATTAAAATCCATTAAATTGCAAACACACTTACTGGAATGGAATAAAAAGGCCAATAAATAACTATAAACAAAAAAATATTATGAGAAAACATTTCAGAATGACATTACTAAATCAAAATGTTAAGCACAGTAAAAGAATACTTCTGAAGCAATATCTATTCAGGGCAAAAAAAAAAAGTTTGATTTTAAAAACTGCATTATTACTATTTTAGTGGAAATGAGCACCCCACCTGCAATACCCCCCACTCCTTTTTTTAAACACATAACTTTCCAGGAACAATTTGGGGATGCTGCCACATCAGACAATATTGTCATAGTCTACCACCACCTAATTAAGAGCTTAATTAACACATCAATAGAACAACATGTTAGCCTGTGTCAGAAACCCATGTAAGCTGTATTTCTCTGAAATTGTTGCAAATCGATGCCAACACCACTAAAGTCAGTGCTCAATTTAAAATTCTGTAAATTAAATACAGAGATGGTGTAACAGAACGCTAAAGAATAAGGTTTATAGCCACCTGCAGAAGTAAAATCATATCTAACCTCTTCAATCACAGACTGCGAGAATATTTCTCTTCATCATTCTGCATCAGGAAACACAATCATACTTATCCCCACTAGCTTTCTTTTCCCTGGCATCTTCAACAGGAATTATTTTCCTCTTCCAAGGAAAACACTTTTCCCCCCATCTTAGCCTTTCCAAGTAAAAGCCAACAAGCCCGTCTATAACATGTACTTCACCTTCTCCACGTATCCCAGTTGTGTATTTGTCTGTAAAACCATTCAGACACCCTGGCCATAGGTACCACGTGCTCTTACCGGTTTGGTTGAAAACTATGAACAAGGCTTTTTTTGGATAGTAGACCAAGAAACCGAAATACCTATGCCATACAAGTAGAAGCCAGAAGTGGAGTTTTCTTAGCTTCAGAGTTCCAGTTCAACTTTCCTCCCTGAAGGTGAAGGCTCCTTTCATTTTCCTTCTCTGAGCCAGTATTCCCATTCACTTTTCCAGAACACTTCAGAAATTAACCATTTACTGGAATAAGCCATCTCAAACAGTTTTCCCGAAGGATAGCTATGAAAACAGCTTGGGTGCAGTTATTTTACACCATCAACACCCTAGCTTTTCATAGACATGTCCAAACATGGTTTCCTAATTATTTTTAAATGTGTAGTAACACTAAGATTTATAGAAAACAAGTAACTTGCTTATATTTCAAAAATAAGTTTGTTTTAAAACTAGAATCAGAACTTTTCTCTTTATATCCTAATATCTGTATACAGACCCTTCAAACTGAGGTTCAAAAATATATTTCCATTAAAATTTTAACACAATCTTTTCCAAGATTATACACAAGAGGAAATAAGTTACACCTGCATCCCCTGAACAGCATATTATTCACAGCCTTTTATTATGCTTTTAAAGACTCATCTAATATTTGTATTTTATTGCTATGAAAAAAAAGTAGAATAAAAATAAGAAAAATCTAAGTCCCCGACTCAATTTTAATTTGAAGCAAAACAACCCTTTTAATCTTAAAATCCTTCACAAAACTGCACTGTTTCAGAACAAGGAAACCATCAGGAACAGAACTGTACGAATACGCTGCCCATCCACTTCAAATGCATCTGTAAATTCACTTTTGACAGAGCTGATTTTATTTCTCTCTGTGCTCTGCTTATGCATAGCAGTATTTGTTACATGTGAAGGCTACAGTACAGTGATAACGTAATTTAGGCTTCTACCACGCCAGCCTCAGATAGTATATAGTTGTGTCCACAGTACCATCTTAGCACCATTAGTTTTACGCTTTAAAACCCAAGAGCAGGCTCTAAATCAGGCTCTACTCCCATACTTCCTATACTTAATAGTGGCATTCAATGTTGCTTGCTAAATCATCTGAAGCAATTTTGATTACAAATGATTGTACAATGTAATGTCAGACTAGAGTGTAATATCTGTAAAGTGTAGCATGTCTATGCAAACCTTGTGAACAACAGGGAAGCTGGAAAACTACAAAAACAAAAAACCCCCTAAGTACTGAACCTGGGTGAGCTTATTTCCATTGCTAGAAAAATAGAACAAAAGAAAACCAGCACGAAAATACAAAATCCTTTGAGGGTAAAAAAAAAAAAAAAGAAAAAGAAAAAATGTCAAAAGAAAAATAATATAGCTTTAAAGACAGAATATGGCATATAAGCTGGGCCCCCAACTACAGCGGGTAGGCACACAAGCAAAGGGCAGTTGTCAAAACCCTGACATCAAAGTAAGGAAAGGAAACCAGAAATCCTATGTTTAGAAATGCCATTGATACAATCTCCATATCATATTTTATATACATGCCACACAAGTTTAAAAAGAAAAAAGCAGCTACATGCAGTGGCCCAAACTGATATGGGACATGCAGTGAGGAATCAAGTTCCCCGTAGCATGCAATTTAAGAAAACGTAATTATTGTAGAACAGGTACTGGACTATGTTACTCCCTCAGACTTAAGAATCCAGTTCTGCCACACTTTTCCCCAGACCTTCATCAGCCTCTCCCACAGTTTAGAAAGCTTTGAAGACCAATCCATGGTTCCTGCTCATTGGGAAGTACACAGACTGCCTCTGTAGCGGAGCCAGCCATGATTTTGGTGGGATCTGATCAGATATTTGAAACACAGGACAACAGTAATTTTGAAGGAGCAGGCCTGTGCAATGCAAAACAGAAAGAAAGTAACAATGGTTTGAAATGCAGATGTCGAGGGTTCAGCTTGCTAGGAGTTTTAGTCTTATACTTGGGTCAGTTACAAGCCATTTGAAAAAAAGGCAGAGTCGACTTCTGCCATTTTATTCCCATTGATACAGAAACAGGTTGTCACATGTAATGATAACAATATGAATTGTAGCGAAATTAGAAGAAGCCAGAGTTCAAACAGAAGAGTGTAAACATACACGGTGGTGATGCGGCTGAATAGGCAACTCATTTTAACAACAGACAACATTGACTGATAGCTGAAGAACACAGCAGAGGAAAAACAAACAAGGAGGTAGTAGCAAACTCTACATCCCTATTTTCCAGCTGCAAAAGCAGCTTTATCGGCAGTTCAGAGGAAGGCTAGGCAGCGTGAACTGAAGCCGCCACACACTACATTCACGTCGAGCACTTGGCACAAAGCTTCTCTCTGGATTCAGATAGGTGTGCAAGTGTTTGCAGGGTTTAAGACAGACCAGGGAACTGGAGGAGCTAAGGATCTGTCCTGATGCCCATGCTTTGAGGGAGGCATATGCAAAGGCCAGGACAAATGGCAGGGTCACTGATGGGCAGCTCTGCTGGTGCTTTTGCAGTATGTGGGTGAATATTTCCTCTGCCCTTCCAAAAGGAATTCCCCCCTTACATGAGCCAAATGCCACAAAGCAGGAGTCTGCTACTTAAAATGCCAACTGGAACAGAAATACATCCTTGACTTTACTATTATTTGTTTTTATTTAACTCAAACTTTTTTTTTTCCCCAGGAGAAGACATACTGGAATGCTGGAAGATTATCCTGTTATTCACTGACGATTAAGTGAAGGAATTTCTATCCTACTTGGCATGAACAGCAACTGACTCAAACCACAGGGAGGCTTGTTCCTTTTTGCTTTTTCTTGTTAAATTTCACCAGGTATGTGTTAAGCTACCAAACATTTATATACATGCACATATACTTACAGAAATTCTTCTCAAGTGCGTGCAACAAGTACTGTGCCATTCATCTGCTGTATGCAGACTAGACAGTTATCTGGCCACAGGTGGATTGACTGTAACACTGTTCAAATTTAATATTCCAAATGGTATTGAAGTGAAATGTGAACTAACCCTTAAGACCAGGTTATAATGTATTTGATAAACTTGATTATTACTAAGAGATTTTCAATGTGTTTTTAAAAGTATAGATGTGACCATCCTTTAAAGTATTGCTGTTCTGATATCACAGACTATGGATTCCCTATTGATGAAGTGATAATAACCGACTGTGTACAGTCACTTCACTGTTATATACAATAAAATTCTGTTATATGGAAAATCACCAACAAATGAAGCTCTAGGTGTCAGATGAATTTTAGAAGAAAAGGCTCAGACTTTATGTAAACCATAAAGTCTACCCTGTACATGATCGTGTTTGATCTTCCACAAATATTCCTTTCTTTTCCCATGATCAAACAATACATCTGAGCACTGAAAACATGTTGCTGCTCTCAAACAACAGATTATTTTTATACATTTACAACAATTTTCTATATTTCCATATCATGTTCAATTTGACATATTATCAGCTCCAAAACAGATTATTCTGTTACAGAATATTACACCAGTCCTTACATCTTCACTTTATTTAAAATTACATTATGTGATCATTATAAATATGAACACGAGTATGTTAATCAGAGAGAGGGCTTCAAAAGTGGAGGCCTGCACTTTAGACATGTTCAGTGCATTATTGTTTTTAGCAAGCAAAGTAATATATTAAGTTTAATTTAGCATATCAATATCATACTTTTATAAAATATGATATTTTCTTGCCCATTTAAGAGCCCAGCCCAAGGTATTACAAAACAAAATAAAGATCTGAGAATAACTTGCCCACTTTTTTTTTTTCTTTTTGAGCAAGATAATTGTGAGAGAGATTTAGTAAAACAAACTTCAATCAGACTTTAAAGTGGAAAACAATCTGATACTTCCACTTCACTTCTGTTTGGTATCACTAATTTTGCTGTTTCAAGGTCCACTCCTCTGAACTTTCCTTACCCCCTTACAACCTGGCCTGCTGCTATGTGACCTACTACTTTCCTTTAGAGGAGATGATGAATAGCTGATGGGAAAGCTCATGTTGCACAAATAAACAAACGTCTCCATGAGGCTTATATATTAGCAGACATTTAATACCTGAGCTGCCACCATGGCCACACAGGAGGCAAAGTAATGCCAAAGGCATTCCACTTCATTGACTTACGGAGTCCAACAAAGTGCTGGAGGCACACCTACATGGCAAAGTATGTGGAAACTGGGATCCTGCTACCATGGCCTCTAGCTCATCCTAAGAAATCATCCATGTGGTTTTTAGGGTCTACCACTGTTGCCAAGGACAATTCTGTACTGCGTAACAGATTCTCGGGTTGCCTTGGGGATTACTAGAGCATCAAGTACCCATGGCGTTCCAAAGCACACTTTGGCAAAACCAAGACATTTATCTGCAACAAACTTGCTTCTTAGAAGAGAGCACAACAGTAACTGCAAAGATGTACATGCAATAGCATCAGGGTGCCCCGTTTCTTGTACAAATATGCATTCATCACACTTAAACGAGATGTCATCCATGTTGATGATAGATGAATCTTTTTCTAACCAATAATTTTTTGGTTTTTTGTGACACGTTTCAGTGGCTTTCTAAATGTGCAATGCATTTCCCTGTGAGAAATGTAAATAAATGTCTGACAGAGAAGATTAAGCCAGCTATCACTTCAATTTGCAGGACTAAAGCATACCAGAGATCATTTTGCTAGATTTCTGGGTGAAGTATGAATATAACTTCATTTTCAGCAATATGTATCTGCTGGACAAATACATTTAATGGAAGTGAGTTTTATTATCAGTTTTCTGGCGGTGTCTATTAGCAGCAATGATGTAGTTGACTAAAGGCCAACATCTTTGACTCAGAAGCAAAAACTATGGTTTTGTACATACTACATAATATATACCTTATTGCCAAAATGCTGTGCTGTTTCTATGTTTGGCCTTCTTTTCGGAAAAAAGTTCACTAGAAAGGAGTAATAAAAGCTTGAGGATTTTATGGTACTTAGAATAGGAAGAATCTCAGCAAACAGGCATCTTCCTTCCTTGAACAGCTAGGTATAAGACAGGCTGAAAGTCTAGCTTTCAAACAGTCTAGCTGTTGTTGCATTTCTGTTGGTCAGAGCGTTTCCCCTTGGGAGTAAAGTTTATAAACCTGCTGAGCAGTTTCCAGAACCCCTATGAAGCAAAATGAAGTAATATTTAAAGCATTAGCATGACATGCTTTCTAGCCTCTTCAGTTTATTGTATTACTGTTTACCAATATCGCTCATTTGCTCACATTCAGCATGGAAAGGGCTCTGCTATCTTCCACAGTCAGAAATCTCAGGCGGGCTGCTAAGGCTAGAATTAGGAATTTGATCCCTTCTCAAATCAAATTCTCTATATAATTAGAGAGGACATACATTTTACTTATACAACATATTCTTAATGTTCTTCAGATTACTTTAAGAATGCATTGGTCATTAACCTTCAAAGACATATTTAATTTCAAATCACTTCCCTAATGCTACATAGTTTCACTCTATTAAAAATACAGACCTATTACTTGTTAATAGTTAAAACTTGAAAACAAACAAATTTAATATGTCAGAAAAAAGAGCTGATAATCTTGCACACTCTAATCCCACAAATATACAAGTTTTCCCATCTCTTTTTGAGTACACTCCTGTGGCAGGTAAAAACTAGTTCAATAGTCAGGCTTCAACCTCATCCAGCAAATCCATTCACAAGAAGCTTTTTTAGGACTGAATCTTTACTTCACCGAAATCAGAAAGCACAG
This sequence comes from Fregata magnificens, assembly GCA_013389945.1. Lineage (NCBI taxonomy): Eukaryota > Metazoa > Chordata > Aves > Suliformes > Fregatidae > Fregata > Fregata magnificens. Next base: position 30,537 of record WAAD01024171.1, on the reverse strand, counting down.
CATAGTTTCAAGAAAGATTTATTCTAAGTCATATGACCAAGACAAATGGATACCTAATGGATTAAACCTCTGCCTGAAGGAGAGTGTAGGCTGTACCAGCACTACCACTAAGTCACTCAGAATAAGGTTAGTCAGATATCTTAGTCCTTCTTTCTCAGCATTGATTCACATTGATTGTCTTGTCAAGTTACACAAGATTTCAGCCTACTCTTAAAAAAAAAAATCTTATAAATTTGCAATTTTAGTTCTGTCTGGTGAAGGAAGTATAGACTATATTTAATTTACATAGATTTCTTTGAATAATAGCAATATAATTATGTACATGATGAAATGTAAAAGTACTGAACCACTTTGAAATTTCAGGTGGATAGCTCCAAAGACTATTAACAGGTACCAATGGCTTCAAAGTTGGCACTTGGAAACTCGTGTCAGTAAAGGGCACTAAACAGCGCTAACGTGGATCCTTTTTACAGTTTGAACAACAATCTTTGCAGATAAGCAGGGACATTTAAATCATTTACTACTTCTTCCATACAAATTAATCATATCTTGGTAAAAATAAACTCAGGAGAAGTAGATACATAAACATGTCTGATGAAGATCAATAAAGCAGGATACAAAAAAGTCGCCAGTAAAAATGTACAGTAAAAAAGCAAGTATTAATTTTCATTTGCACACCTTCAGGTGCTCCATACTACACTCTTGGGGAAAAGAAAAAAAGAAATCTCTTAGCCACTGCTTTCTTGATAGAAATCATTTACAAGCAACCAATCTGCAAATACAGTTTAAGCTCCCTTATCCACTTTCTACATGTAAGAGTGTGCAGCAGCATAGCAGATGCCTATCAAGGAAATGAAGCTGAGTGCAAACTGGTTGTAGATGTTTGTAAAGTCTGAGAAGTCACTTGTCTCTTCCACAAAATTTATTCAAGTTTTTCCATACTGAAACCCTCAGAAGCTGGTCATATAAATAACTTCAAGAATCTGGGCTTTAATGAGTAACCAACTTGTTGGTAAATGAGTAACTACTTGTAGATAATGCTAATTGGTAACAAGTGTGGCAAGTGATGAGGGAAGTAATTTCTGAACTCCTGAAAAAAAAAAAATACTCACTACTAGCTGTCTTCACTGAGTGCTGGTAGAGAAGCCCACCTTGCCACCCTGGGCACCCTCAGAGAACCCAGCATTTGGCAGGCAATGTGAAGGTCCCCCAGCATCCTCCCAAGCCATGAGCAGAGAGGCTCTTCTAGAGGGAAAACTGGGGGAGGAGGAGCCTAGGGACAGCTACAAAAGACAACCAAAGTGCCAGTTAGTTTAGAAAAAAATGCTCATCAGTACAACCAGTACACCAAATCCTGAAAGAAGAAGGAGGGAAAGAAAAGTCAAGATTGTTTTATAGGACATGCTGTGATACATGACAAGAATAAACATCCTAATAAAAGGAGATGTGCTTTCTAAGCTTTGGACAGACTTCAGTTAAGAAAGTTTCATTAGGTTTAGAAAAAAAAAACCAAACCACTTGCATGTACCAGTTCAGTCTCTACCACGTTGTTATGATTAAAAAAAACCCCCAATACCTACACATTTTCAATGACCAGCAAAACTGAGAGAAAATCATGTATGCTCACACAAAGTGCTAGAGGTAGGTAGATTCAGTTTAGCTAAGATGAGTCTAGTCACTACGGACAGATAAAAACATGGTGGGAGGGGAAGAGGGACCTAGATGAAAATTATTATTCCTGAAAGTGAGGCTCAGGCTGACAGATGGGTTAGTGAGAGGTTTGACAGAGGCTTCCTTCATTCCTCGAGCCCACAGCCACGCTTCCCTCACAAGTGGCTCCTCTCACACTGGTGAGTTTGTACAAGTATTTCTCGATCACCCTCAAGAAATTCAACCAGAAAACTGGAGAAAGCCTGGGACTGATGAGCTGGCATTTTACCTACTGCATTTTATCTCTATGTAGAAGTGACAAGAGTTGAAGTGTTAGCAGCTGGTTGCCTCCATTTGATCTGATTAATATCCCACACTGTGGGGAGGCAAACAGCATTTCAAGACAGCAAAAAGTGCCTACAAAATTGCAAGCCTGAGACTCTGAGCTCCTAAAAAAAAAGAAAACAATACTCCCCTTAATCTTCCAACCTATTATCTTGCAACAGAAATTACAGACCTCAGGAGTAAAGAGACAGACTCAGAAGTTTTGCTTCTGGCTTTTCAGCAAACTGCAGGTTGAATCAAGGATGCAGAACTATTTGTAAGTAAACAAGTTGACAGAAGAAAGGTCAGATCACTAAAGAATAAACCTGCTGAGACTTTTCCTTGTCATTGAGATTCAGCAGAGAGCTTTATATCTTGGGAACGCAGGAATATATATATATATATA